>PVIY010003437.1:94959-113411 GCA_004026745.1 Myrmecophaga tridactyla
CAGGAAGCAGAACTTCAGCCAACCTGTCCCTCCTCTTTCCCAGGCAACCTTGTTTCCTCACTGCCTGACCAGATTGTACCTCAATCTGGTCAAAAGAGGAGTGTTGCCTCTTTTCTAGCAGCAGGAACCCACAAGACTTGCTTAGCCTGTGAGTCACTAAGGTCTTTGTTTTTCTTCTCTCCTTTTTTCTCTCTGCACCTTCTGCCTATATTACACTTAATCACTGGATTCCAACCAATTCCTTCCTTACTAGAAAGCTCTACCTGTCTTCTGACATCAGAAATGAAATCAAGCAAAAATTTCTCCTGTAGTTTTCATAATTGGCATATAACTTTAAACAAAATGGCAGATATATTTGGGGATGGCCTCTGCCTTAGGCTTCATTGAAGGAAAGATCTTAAACCTCTTCCTATTCTTACCTCCTTTTTTCCTGTACTGTAGGGGCAAGTCTTTGGATTTTAATTCCGAGTGAGACTTCAAATGATACCAAATGACCAATGCCAAGGTAGAGAAATTGGTGGGAGCAGAGCAGGTGAGAGAACAGTGAGAAGAATTGAAATGTGAGGAAGAATTCAAGGGAAAACCCCTCAGGTACCCTACAGGATTCTCAGTCACCTAATGGGTATAACTTAATATGGATGTCACTGGAAGAATTTGATTTGGTTCCTTAAGTAAAATCTTGGCTTAGAAAATGTGTTTTGTTTTTAATTTTTTATGTTTTAGCTGGTCACAGTTGTATCAAACTAACGATAATACCAGCAATTCTGTAAACAACAAATTTCGTAGAAATACTTAAAATGATCTGATAATTGAGTAAATTTTAGATTATTAGAAATACACTACTTGGTGTAGGTAGCTTTATAGTATATAGATTCGTTTATTCAGATAACATAAGAGAACATTTAAAATATTTCTTTATATATTAATTTATATTAGTCCTATGTCACCTTGTCCATAATCGGAATTGTTTTGCCATTTCTTCTATGTATAACTTTGTAAATATGCTTTTAGGGATTTCTGACAATAGGACTGATATCAAGCAAAAGGCCAGGACAAAAATTTCTCCCTGTATTTTTTCATAAATGGCATATAACTATATACAAAATGGCAATTTTCCACATCTGACATGTCTAGAAAAGCAGTTTATAACAACTAGAATAATATTTTGCCTGATTTACTACACAGAAAGTATTTCTAATTAAACATCATTTCTGGCTAATCATATATCATATTTGTCACTAGCATGAAATGGAATGCAGCCATTAAGGTATAGTGAATTAGAGTGTTTGGTCTAGAAACTTAGTAATTTTCTCCTATGCAATATTGGCAGAATAACATCTGCCTGAGAGGATTCTTGTGAGAAAGTTAAAGCTGGGCTTCGTATAGCACAAGAGCATAGGAAAAAGAAGCGCTTCCTTTTCCTTCCTTCCATTCCTTTGTTTACATTCTAGTTGAAACAGTCCTGTTTTATTTGTTCTACAATAAGCTCACAGTGTCAGTGCGCCTGATCACTTTTATGCTATTCCCATATGAACTCAGGCTTATTATAAATATTGACATAATACTTTTCCCCAATAAAAACTGATCTATGTACTTCCGTATCATATAATTTAGATTACTCTAGTTTCAAAGCTTGTGTTTTAGTTGGTTTTTCCTTCTTAACTAGATTGTAAGTTATTAGAAAGTAAGAGCTGTTTCTTACTAAGATCTAAAATACCACAATTACTTGCATATAGTTACATTCAATACATATTTTTTGTCATACTCTTCTTCCTTCTTTTCTTTCTTTCTCTTCTTCCTCCTTCTTTGAAATATTTAATACTGAACTCAATGAACATATTTGATTATTTTCTAATGATAGCTGCTCATTCTTTGGTTTGGGAGTATGCATATACTAACCATATATCAGGAAATATTTAGCAGTGCTAATTAAAATCAAACAGATATCCTTTCAAATTAAAAATGTACATGCAATTCAAATGAGGGATATTTCCAGATGAGAAAACCTACAAGGGGACTGGAATGCAGGGTAGGGAGCTAAAACTGCCACTGGTTCTGTTCTAAAGGCCTTCCCACCTCAACCACTTGATTTTTGATGGCTGTGTAGACAACAGAAAGACAAAGTCTTACACCCAAACAAATTAATATGAAGTTGTCTTTGGGTTGGCTGTGCATTGTAGCAACTATGAGAAATACCATGCATATCAGGCTTTCAAAGTTCCCACAGATGAATTCCAGCAGAACATGAGTTTATAATCCAAAAAAGTCAACATATGAAGAACAAGGAATTTCCCCTCACACACACAAATTGAGAGAGAATTGGCAGAAGCAAAATAGTTGAATTGATCCCAAAGGATTACAGAGATAGGATTATAAGATAAAACATACATCATTTTTAAAAGGTTAAAATGCAAAAGATGACATTGAAAACACAAGAAAAAAGCCAACACCAAGAAAACATAGCACAACAGAAAAAGAAACAAACAATACTGCTAGAAATTAGGATGGCAAAGTTAAAAAAAATTTCAATAGTAGTTATAAAAGAGATAAGGCACAGGTGAGGAAATCATTTGTGAATTGAAGAATAGATCTAAATAAATTACTTAAAACAGCTAAATGAAGGAACTGTGAAAGATAGATGGAGACATGGAAGCTAGAATTAAGAGTTCTAATATATATCTAATGTATTGAGTTTTCTAGAAGGAGATTTTGAAAAAGTGAATTGTTATACAGTGCATCATGGGAACATGGCTCAGGAACCACAGAGGCTCCCAGCAAATGATTGCTTTATTGCTTGCATAGCACAAAGACTCCAAAAGAGCAGGGGAAAAGATCTCACCTCGGCCCATTCCCCCGGGAGGCTAGCTGCTTGGGTCAGTGGATAGCAGCTCATATGCCTCTCTTCACATCAGTGATGAGGGACACCTGCGCTGACTGAATGCTGAGTTTTTATACACTCCAGGGGGAGGGAACTCTGCCGGGGAGCAACCATCGTGCCTTGGCATGCAGCTGGGGATTGTTACGATTTAATATAATGCACCCCCCCACCCCTGTGAAGCTGCATGTAGTCTCTCTGTGAAATAGAAATTTACCAAACACCTGCATGCAAACAGGCAAAAGAGTAAACACAACCGAAACTTGAACACACACAAGCAAGAAACATAGCAAACACCCTGTACACAAACAATAAATGGCAAAAAGAAGAACAGGTGAAGGTTGAGAAATGGCTGCTGAGTATGTACTTGACTTCCTCAACAGAGATGATAAGAAGAATGTTTAATTGAAAATATTTAAACAGATGAGAGGTAAGAATTATCATTATTAATGTTTTTGGAAGTTATGTAAGACATGAATCCATTGATACAGGGAAGCCAACAAATTCCAAGAAAGAAAAATAAAATAAAATTCATACCTAGAAACATCATGGTGAAATTGTGAACATGAAAATAAAGAGAAGATCTGAAAAAATAGCTAGAGAGAAAAAAAAAGATTACCTACTAAAGGAAGATAATTCTCATTATAACGTGGCTTATTCTCTTCTTTTACACTACATAGTCTCTTGGTATCTTCCAGTAATGCTAGTGAGGACTCTTCTAAGTTTCCCATGAATACCATTTTAGCAGCAGCATTAAATGGTGCCTAAATTCAGCTTATGGAGTTACATGTAGAAAGATATTACTTAAGTACGGTTCTTCATGGCCTCCCCCAAGAGAAATGAAAGTTGGATACTTTGTGACTAGTATCAGCATCGCAGGTTTCCTGACTGCATTGTGTATTTTCAGAGTATAGTGATAACATAGAAAATAATATGTATAGAAAGTAAGATATCCAAGAACAATGGCTGACAAGTGGGGTATTTTATAACTCTTCTGGAACCCATTGGATGAATAATAAATTTCAACAATTCCATGTCAGAAGAGATTTTTAAAATATTTTATGGGTTATATGCCTCTCATATTATAATATACCAATTCTACCCTCCCCAGACAAAAATTCTATCCCACCATAAATTAAAAGAGTGAAACATCAAATAAAGCTTTCTATGGTCTAGTTTTCATCTCAATATATATTAAACAGTATTATCAATTAAATCAATTGGGTTTTAGAATATTTCTAACTGAGTTAAGTATTACAGCTTTGCTCTGAGGATCTTATCTAAATTTGGGAAATCAATTTTCTATGGGGAGGAAGGGTAATTATAGTTATAGAAAATATCTGATGTCCTAGAGAAGACCTTAAAGTCAATTAGCTAGATAAACTCACAAAGAAAGAAAAGTCTTTGTCTTTAAATATCAGTTTTTCTGACCATTCAGCCTTGAGTAAGAATGTTAAATACCTGTTTTGGATACAGAAGGAAAGAAGAGATTCTGTCTTTCTGCCATTGGATGCAGTGTATTCCAAATGGTTGAAGGTTAAGCTTCTACATGATTAGTTTTTAAAATTTAGGTCCCTGGGACATAAGCCATTGGGATCTTTCTTCGCTTTCATTGATAGTGTTAGAACACTGACTCAATGCCAAGACTTTCAGAGTCCTAGTATCTTCCTCTTTCTTTGCTCATTCATCTAGTTCCTGTTTCAGACACTTGGCAAAGATGAAGATCATCATTTACAAATGTATTTTTGTAGGACACTTATGTCCGGTGGATAAAGAATCTGGTGTGTATGTGTTTGTGTGAGTGTGTATGTGTTTGGGAAAGGGTAGAGAGGAGAGTTCTTTGCTGAAACAAGTAAATTTGGAAAATGCTGGATTAAACAAAGTTAAGCCATTTGTTTATCACACCAATTTTCAAGTCATTAATATTCTAATAGCACGTATAAATCATATTTAATCACATAACACCCTAACCCACCCTCCCCCCCACACACCCATACTGTTGACACTTACTAAGTATTTTAGGAGAATTTAGTCTTTCACTGACCTCAAACTTGGAAATGCTGACATAGAATCTTGCCAGCTGCTTGTCCACATTGTAAGAGATTTGGAGTTCCAGAACCCTCCCTTTCCCATTAAGTGGAGCTTTTGAAACGTTTTCTGATTGCTGCTCTTCTGTTCAATGAAGTAAGCAATCCTGGAGCAAAGCTGAAATGATGTGCACCCATTAGTGTCCTATTCAATATCATTATGCTGCATTAGCTTGCCTTGATTCTTCTATCCCTAGCTATTTTTTAATCTATACCAAAAGTATCTCAGATAAGTTTCTTACTTTTTTTTCCTGGTTTAGGACATGCAACGCTTTCTGAAATTTCATACTTTCCTTCTGAGGCCTACAAAAAAGTGGCCAGAGGAGCAAAGACCTTTGACTCTTTCAAACTTTCCCATGGGAAAAAAAAAGACTATTTCAAAGATTTGTCTGTGGCCCATTTTATAGCATTCTATTACTTACTGGATACTTATGCAGGATGAAGGTATATATTTTTCTTGATCATTTGATATTATCTCCCTCATGGTATTTTGTTATGATCTTCCAGCGATTGGAAATCTTTTGATCAGGTGCATTGGTGAGAGGGAAAAAAGACAATAAGACTGCAAGTCAGTCTTAGGTTGGAAATTGTAATTAGTTTCTTACTTGAAAAGGAAATGATCTCCAGTCATTGGCCTTTCCCCAGGTTAACTGGCAAAATGACTGAGTTAGCCATGGTAAAGGCATTGTCGAGGTTGTACTTTGTTTGGAAGAAGGCTGTGGGAAAAAGGAGTTTCCACAGAAAGTTAAGCCAAGTTAAACAGAGAAAGGAAAACATACTGTTATTCCCTTTACTCCAAGTCTGGGTTAAAGGGTTGATTATGTGGGAAGATGCCAAAGGGTCAGATATACAAAACCCATGGAATCTGGCTTCTTGACAAATACCTAAAAATAACTTATGGGGTTTCAAGTACATTTTCCTATTTCATTCCATTAATTTGAAAATTCTGGTATAGATTATTATCAAAACTCAAAGGAAGTAGTTTATTTCTTCTTAGCAAATGATTTAGATATTTACAAAGTAAACAAAAAGTTAATTTTATAATATAGTTCAGCTCAGATATTTGTATGCTTTTGAAGACAACGTATTTTTTAGTTAAATGTGACACATCAATTGTGTGTATTACACGATTATTCCCTAATAAGTTTTTATTCATGTACAATGTCATGGTTTCATCGAATGTTTATAGATTCTTAATGGAAAAGATCCTTTCATGTGGAATTATGTAGTGTTTTTCTTTACTTGAAATAAGAGCTACATTAATTTAACATACTTATGTTTTAGGAGATTGACTTGAAATGAAATCACTTGATTATGTAAATTATTGAAACCAAATTGTAAAAGTAATTGTTACAACTTAAATCAAAGTTCAGCTTGATGACTTCATCTGTGTTATTAATGGAAGCTTACAACTGTAAACTAATCCCTCTGTGGTCAACCCATGTGCTTTGTGGTCTTATTTTAGTACAGTTTTCATCCAACCTATATATTTATTTATGTTGCAACATCAACATAAATATAATAGAATGTTGGTACCAGCAGATCCCTAATATGTACTGATTATTTCATTGAAAAAAATGTTTCTTTTCTGAGAATCACAGTGCCATTATTTCCAGTTTAACTTTAGGTTCTTTTGGTTGTGATTTTTAGACTTGATATTCCCTTAACCCTCTTCAACACAAAATAATTTTTTTCCTTTTCTTCTCCCCAACCCAATGCCTTCTGGCTGCCCTGATTTAAATCTGTTTTGAAATAAGTGTTCCTTTGACCATGAGCTAATAATTTTTCTCCTAGTCCATTCACCCTACTTAAGGAAGTTCAGAATGTTCCTGGAAAGAATTAGACATGTTTTCTTTCCTTGCAAAAGCAAGGGTGCTGTTATTTATCCTCTGAGAGTAACAACCAGAAATGTCAGCAAATGCAGAGTTAAGATCAGACCCTAAGTCAGCAATTTAATGAGAATGAATAGGCCATACCTACTTCTTTACTAAGAAAACCTCCTTCATTTTTTTTGAAAATTTAAAAGTATCACATATTGAATCTCTGGAAACGGTACAAGAAGATCCAGACTTTTACAATGCGTGCTAGCCTCAATGAAATAATGCAATTCAGGATTGACTCATTTACCCTGGTAGAGAGACGTATCCTAAATAAAAATAATAACTTCGGTTAGGAGAAATGGAAGATAATTAAATGTTTAGTTGGGTTAAGGAAAGAGGAGGATTAATAGTGAATTTTATGTGTTACTCTCTAGAATCAGTTTTTCTGTTGTCAAACAGAAAATGGGAGAAGTTGGAAGTACTTTCATTCTAAAAGTAGATTGCTGAATTTTCTGGTGGCTTTGAAACTCACAAGATAATTTGATAGGTATAATTCTTTTCTGCTGAATTTTTATAATTCATCTATATACACAGCATACTTCGGGCATGAAAGACATTTGAATCCTAAATGTTTCAATTTTGAAATGATAGAAAACAATAATCTTCAGCCAGTATAAGAACTTTTACCTCAGAAGACAAAACATACTTTGAACAATTGTAAAAGATATATAATTAATTTAGACAGCTTGAAATTTTACTTGCATCTTGTGGAAAATATGCTCTTTGGAAGGAAGTGTAAACTGCTCTGTTACTACCTGGTAGCATCTGTCCCTAATTAAAGTCCTTATCATGTGAAGGAGTTAATAAACTTTAACACAAATCCTTTGAGAAACACAAGGTAGATATTATTAAGAGCAGGTACCAGTACTAAAGCAGAAATTCTTTATATGGAAAATTCAGAGTTGCATGCAATTATTATCTTGCCCTTCTCGAACGTATATAGCAAAAAAAGGCAACTATTCAATTCATAGCTTTAAGCTTACAGATTCATTCCCATTGTGATGTTCATGCTCCCATCTCCCCAATGTCAAAGCTGGGTGGAGACACCATGGATGATTTATTTGGTGTGTGTTGGAAATATGTCCACATAGTTTGGCCAAGGCATCAATGGCTGTGTGAAATCTATAGTTAAACATTTTCACCTCTTTCCCTGGGCAGGTCTCTCTGACTTCTCTGTCGTGAAAGCCTTAAGTCAGACAAGAACAACCATAGTCCATGCACTTCAGATTGACTTCTAAGATTAAGATCCCACAGCAGTGAGCTCCTTGTGTATAACCTGGTGCCTGAGACTCAGAGCTAGAGTTTTCCAGCTAGGAAAGTCAGCCTTATGCCATACAACAACTGATTAAAAAGCTGAAAAAGAGGTAAGTCTTCAATTAGAGATATGAATGAAGCAGATGTGGTTAGGACAAGGTAAATCAGACTAAACTGGAAAGAATGATACTGACTGTGTTTTAAAGCTTCAGCTTTTGTGTGAGCCCAAAGGAAGAGATGTTTATTTGGTGCAAAATTTATGTTTTCTGTAGCACACTATCTAAAGTGTATGGCCAATTTATTCAAGGGCTATAATTTCATGGAATCTTTAATAAAGAGTGAGACCTTGTGGGTTTGTATAGGTTTGTGTGAGGCCCAGATACACCCCAGAGTAATTGGGGCAGAGAATATAAGAGTATTTGCAAAGTCCCCTTAAGGGACTGGAAAAAAATGTGGAAATATTAAACTTCACCACCTGAGGAATTCCAGATATTCTTGCAAGCATTGGGGATTACCAATTTAATAGGCTGAGCTCTTGATCTTGGGGCTTGCCCTTACAGAATTTATTCTTACAAAGGAGAAGTTAAGTCAACTTATAATTTTGCCTTAGAGTTACCCCAAAAACCTCTTTCGTTGCTCAGATGTGGCCTCTCACTCTTAGCTAACTTGCAAATAAATTCGGCCCTCCTCAAAATGACTCCCAGGGGTGTAAATCTTCTGGCAACATGGGACATGACTCCCGGGGATGAGATAGGTCCTGCCATCATGAGATTGAGAAAATCTCCTTGACCAAAAAGGGGAAGAGAAATGAAATGAATAAAATTTCAGTGACTGAGAGATCTCAAATAGAGTTGAGAGGTCATTCTGGAGGCTATTCTTATTCGGTATATAGATAATCCTTTTTAGTTTTTAGTATATTAGAATAGTTAGGAGGAAATACCTGAAACTGTTGAACTTTAATCCAGTAGCCTTGATGCTTAAAGATGATTGTATAACTATAAAGCTTTTATGATATGACCATGTGATTGTGAAAACCTTGTGACTGACACTCCTTTTTTCCAGTGTAGGGACAAATGAATAATAAAATAAAGACAACAAATAAATCAATAATGGGGGTATAAGGGCTTTGGGGTGCTCCTTTTTACTTTCTTTTTTATTCTTATTTTTTTCTGGAGTAATGAAAATTGATTGTAGTGTTGAATCCATGTCTGTGTGATGATACTGTGAACCACTGATTGTACACTTCGGATGACAATAAGGTATGTGAGAATACTCTAAAAAATTGCATTAAAAAAAAAGAGGCAAGTAAATCCAATATGAAAAAAGTTTAATTTCCTTATCAGTTTTTCAGAAAGGCTATGCCAGACTGACTAGAGCAATAAAATGATGATTTTTAATGACATTTTTGCTACAAGGCCACAATTTCGTTTTTTATATTAATAAAATGATATGAGACAAAATATGTATATCTATCCCATACCGGTAAGTGTAGAAATCATCTAATTGCCTTTTTTGGGCTAAGGAGTACTAAGAAATCCTGGTAGAACACAGAATTCCTCACCCAATCCTTTATATTCTCTGACACAACTTCAATGTTGAGTAACCACTTTTGCAGAAGTGGAGTTGGAAAAAATACTATCATCTCTAAATACAGCTTGTTTGAACTTTCTGTGCATGCTGAGTGTGACCTTAAGCCATATGCTTTACTGCAATGATCAAGTAAGAAAGGAAGAGAAGGAAAAAGGAAGGTGTGATGACTTGAAGCTATATGCACCCCAGAAAAATTTATTCTTAATTGATTACTGCGGGTGTGTACCCATTTTAATTAGGATCTTTGGTGAGTATTGTCACAGAAGATGTGACTACCTCATTCAGGATGGATCTTTATCCTCCTGCTGGAGTCCTTTATAAGAGAATGAAATTCAGACAAAGGGAGAGAAAGCCACAAAAGAAAGAGGCTGAAAGCACTGAAACCCAGAAGAGAAGGGAGAGACCAGCAAAATGTAGCCACATGCTTTGCCATGTGACATAGGAGTCTAGGATTACTGGCAGCTGATTTTCTGGAAGAACGCATTGCCATGATGGTGTGTTGCCTTGGACATTTCATGGCCTCACACCTGTAAGCTTGTAAACGAATAAATTCCCATTGTAAACACCAACCCGTTTCTTGGTATCTGCATTCCAGCATACTGGCAGACTAGACCAGAAGGCAAAAGTGAAAAAGAAGCATAAGATGGAAAGAAGTAGAAAAAGAAAGGTAAAGCTAAGGAGATGTGAGTGAGAAGGAACATGAATAATAAAACAGGAAAAATGGAGTGTTTAGTGAGTAGTGAGGAGAGGATGGAAAACGACAGAAGAAAGAAAAGAGGGAAAAAGAGAAAGAGAGAAAAAAGGTAAATAAAAAAAAAAAGAGGCAGAGAATAGAGGAGAGGACAGAGTAGCTGTCTGTAGATGTTTTGTTGTTGAAGCTATCACGGAAGGCTGGAACCATACTCTTTTCCGGTGGGTGATAGTACTATATTGTTTCTGACTTTGAGATAAGAAAGGGAGAGGAAAGTCTAGGAGTGCATTCATTGCATCTCATGTTGAATGTCTGTAATTGGGCAGGCTTCTTGTAGGGTTATTAAGTCTTCTGCCCTGGTAATTGTGGGTCCTGGCACTTTCCTAATAGATATGTTTCTAAACCAAACAGCCTTACTAAAGGGGTTCATATTATCAGCTGTTATTTTAAATGTTCTCACCTCCCCAATACCAAGCAAGGTGGAACCACCATGTCTTTTTTTATCTGGTTTATTTATCCCTAGCTGGAAATCGTGCTCAGCTTGGAAAGGAAATAACTCCTTCTATGGTTAAGGAGAAGCATGAGATGAAATATGAGCCTGCTTATTTCACACAGGTGTCCTATCCTGAAAAAAATAGAGAAGAAAGAAAATTGCAAAGGAGCAGCAAATGCAGTCAGCTTAGTTTTGGTTCCATTTCTACTGTGGCTTGGGGTAACTGTCATATTCATCTCAAGAGGATTTAACAATAAACATTTAAAACACGCTATCAATGTCCATATTTTCTACACTAAAGGAACATGTTACAGACATTGCAATGTCTATAAAAGGTCTTTCAAAATTTAGGAAAACATTCAAATTAGATACAAAATCATCAGCATTTGCAAGTTGCCTTCATACTTGTATGAATGATTTGGTCTTCTTCCGGGCTTAACCAAAAAATAAATGGAATATTTTCAAACTCTGGCATAATTGTATCTGTGACCAAGATCTTTGGCTCTAGCAAAAAATGACATTTTTCTTCAAGACTGATTTACTGAAAAATGTTAACAAAAGTTTTCTCACACTACCTAGTCTAAAAGAAATGGTGACATTAAACTGCAGTCGTTTTTTTTCTTTAAGCAAATAATTAGTTGAACAATTAAATTATATATATATATTTTTTAAATAAAGAAAAACAACACCTGATATGTTATATAGTTGTTGGATATTGGTCTGGCTAGTGTTAAAATTCAGAGAATGGGGCGGGCCACGGTGGCTCAGCAGGCAGAGTTCTCACCTGCGGTGCCAGAGACCTGGGTTCGATTCCCCGTGCCTGCCCATGCAAAAAAAAAAAAAATTCAGAGAGCGGTGAGAACTTACCCAACTAAGCACAGCTATTTAGGCCACATAGACAACTTATATGAGAACGACTCTTACCTGGTTATCCCAAACTATATGATGTTTATCCACATTTGTAAAGCATCCAAAAATCATCTCTCTTTCAAAAGACTATTTTACTGTCAAGCTTTTATTTCCCTAACGCATCCTTTCAAGAAACACCTGACTTGAATACAGTCAACTTTCAGCATTAGCAGCCTTTCCAGGGCAGATTTACAGACAGAAAAGTGATGTGAAAGGTCCCCACATTTTCCAACAGATCATTTTCTACCTTTGGCTGCCCCCATGAAATTGAGTCCAGAACATATGAATGGACATTGCACATTTCTTTTGGGGTAGTCATCCAAGCCCAGATACAAAGTGCAAGTTATGGATAAATTTTTATAAGGTCAGACTGATCATAGACTCAAAATGACATAATATGGATTCTCATTATTCATTTTACAAATGAGGAGACAGAACTACAGAGGTTGAAGAAATTAAGCTTCTGTGAACCACAATTGCTCCCTGATGTTGGATTAGGTCCTTGAATTTTGCATGGAAATAGTAAAAGTTCAGATAAACTACTAATCAGAAGCATGCCTGCTTATACATTTGGTTATTTATAAGCCTCCAAATCTGAATTTTGCTATAAAATTTAAAATTTACTATTACATTTAATATTAAACATCATTTGTTTGTTTTTTATTAATGAAAGGGGTTTCTGGCTATGTTCTCTTACCAGATGCCTTAACCTCTGAGAATGAATCCCACTAAATCACCTTCATAATACTGAAATGGCCATAGAAGGGTGCAAATATAGAAGACTAGAGAGAAACTCAGAGAAGTAGAACTGGGCCTAAAGACCTTTTGCAATTAATAAGATGTAGACTTATGTTCTCCTCTCCTGCCAGATTTTTTTATCATCTGTTCAGTGGTGTCCCAGCTACATATTAAATGGTGCTGATGAATGAGAGAGAATGTGTGCTGAGAAGTGTAGATTAAAATGTCCACATCAGACAGAAAGGGTGGACCCTATTAGAAAAGAGATGACACCTAGCCAGAAATGATGAAAACACATTTCCACAGATACAGGACACCCTCATTTTCTGCCTTTGTGAGTCTGGAAATTTTGGTAAGGGAAATCTACTTTTATAAGGAAAGAGACAGGACAAAGTATAGGACAGGGAAGCTCTGTGTCACCATCACATTCTTTGCTCTCTTTTAAGGCCTTACCCATGACAGATACTTGCTTCTGCCCCACAGATGTATCCTGACTCCACTAAGCAAAGTTTGCAGATTCTGATCTCTCCATTGCATACCTTTTCAGCTATCTTCAGAGTTGCTGTGCTCGCTTAGTCATGGAATAACAATAGCGGTTGTGGTTGGGAGATGAAAAGTCATCATTTTGTTTGAAGATCTCCTCACCTCATCTTCCTATTAAATCGCTGAATTTCTACGTCAGCTGAAGGAGTGTATACAACCTACTAACATGGAAGTTAGGCTTTACAAGTTGAACTTTACTAATAGAAGAGAAATGTATGGACTTTTTGAGATGTCAATTAATGGTTTGCACTGACTATTTTTTTAAAGTGTCCAGAGAGACTGTCCCTTGAAATCCAAGCACAGTGGGTTGAATTGTGTCCTCCAAAAAGATATGTTCAAGTCCTAACTCCGAGTTCACCTGTGAGTGTGAACTTGTTTGGAAATAGGGTCATTGGAGGTGTAATTAGTCAACTTCAGGTGATGTTATGCTGGATTAAATTGGGCGCTTAATCCAATCACGTGTGTTCTTATAAAGAGAGGGAGCTTTAGAGACATGGAGACACTCAAAGGGAAGAAGGCCGTATGGTGACAGTGGCAAAGATTGAAAGCTCAAGGACGTTAAAAACTAGAAGAAAAGCATAAGAACAAAGTCTCCTTCAGTGTCTCCATAAGGGGCCAACCCTACTTGTACATTGATGACCTCCTGGCCTCCAGAGCTGAGAGAATAAATTTCTAGTGTATCCAACCACTATGCGTATGGTAATTTGCTATGGCAGCAGTAGAAAAAGAGTACAATTATTTTATATCACTATTCTGTATATTTGTGAACAAAAGATCATAAGATCAATCCTCTATATCCCTTTAGATTCAACACATTGACACCTGATTAATCAAGCTTTCTAGGTGCTGGGGAGAGAGCAGTAAATGCAATTTTTTAAACAGTGGCCTCAAGGAGATTAAATAATTGGGGGGGATAGAAATAAATAAAATACATTGTAAAACATACAGTCTGTTAGATAGTAATTATTGCTGAAGAGGAAAAGAAAAGCAGGGAAAGAGAACAGAAAATGGTGGCACTTAGGTGTTAGGTGACTCTTAAAATTATAGACAGGATCGTTAGGGAGGATAATGTTGGTCAGAAATACAATATGAGTGAAGACCCTGAAGGAAGTAAAGGAAAAAGCCCAAATAGGAGAAAAGGATTGGGGATAAGAGGATAGGAAGTACCAGATCCCCGGTGGGACCAGATCTAGAATGTCCAAGAAACACTGAGCTCAGTGGTGCTGAAGCATCCTGAGCATGGGGTGGGGGTGGGGGGACTGCCTGGAGAGCAGAGAGATAACAGAAGCTGGTAAGCAGAAAGCCTTGTCGGTCATGTGAAGACTGTCACATTGAGTGAATGGGAAATACTTGGGAAGGTTTATAAGCAAAAAAGTTACATTGTCTGAGTTACATTATAGTAGTATCCCTCTGAGTGCTCTGTTAAAATAGATGGAATGGGTTAGGGGAAGAAACAAGACTCTTTTTAACAATCTAGGAAAGAAATGCTGTTGGTATAGATTTGGGTGGTGAGAAATGTCCCATATTTGATTAAGTTTTGAAGTTATAATCATCCAGATTTCCAGCCAGACTGGATATGTATGTAAGTCAAAGAGATAAAAAAAAAAAAAGCATAAACCCAAGGTTTTTGGCCTAAGCCATTGTAATTATGGAGATGCCTTCGCTGATATTAAGAAAAATTGGGTTTTGCATTGGAATAAGAGGGAGAGGGCTTAGAAGTGAGGAACTGCATTTTAACTTTGAGATGCCTATTAGATATCCAAGTAGATCATGGAGTCCAGGATTTAGATAAAGGTAATATCAGAGAGTCAAAAAATAAAGGGAGACCTGTGAGCTAAGTTTTGTGTTTTTCTTCACCCATTTTACAATTGCATTCAAGAAAATGCTTATTATTGGCAATGGAATTTCATCTGGATAAGGATGAAAGTAAGAATATGAAGCGATTGAGGGACAGTGTAAAGTTGGTGGGCTCCAAAGGCCCTAATGAGCTAGAAAAATTATTGTAGTTAGGATATATGAAAAAGTGAGCTGGAAAGACTGAATGCAGTGGTCAGAGAATGATATGTGTGAAGCTGAAGTTATGGAGGAGTTGAAGTGTCTGGAAATGAGAAAAACTTCAGGTTTACAGGTTATGACCATGGAAATAAAGACCGAGGTAGGATGAAGGAGAAGATTATTAGAGTTTAGATCACAAATGGAGAAACCATGATATTGAATGAATCACTGAAGATGGAACTGATTTCACCAAAAATCAAGTTAGGAATTGAAGAAAATGACTGTGGGCTATTATACAGTTATCAGTTGATATGTAACAATTCAAAACTCAGTGATAACAACCAATTTAGTATTTAGTATCTCTCACGCACTTTTATTTCCATGATGTTACAGACAGCTGTTGGCTGCATGCTCAGTCATCTGAAGGCTTGATTGGGTTAGATGTTGAAGGTGGCTCATTTGTATTGCTGGTGGTTGACACTAGCCCTCTGCTGGGAACTTGGCTGGGGCTATCAACCAGCATTCTTTTATAGCAATTGGTCTCAGAGTAGTCACCCTGCTAACATGGTGTCTTGCTTCTAAAAGGATGGAAGCGGAAACTGCCAACCCAGCTAAGGGCATGATGACATTTTCAATGCATTCTAGTGATTGAAGCAGTTAAAAAAAAAAACAAAAACCTGGAACTATATAAGACGATAGAGAAATAGACTATCTGTGGATGGGGCTGTGCCAAGATCATATGGCAAAAAAAAGAATGTAAAAGCCATCTTTGGAAAGTAAGTTTTCTACAGCCAAGAAGTAACTCCTTCACGGGATAAAGGTTAGGGACTTGATTGTGGAGATGGCAGAGTAATATTGGGAAGTTGATGACTATAGTGAGAGGTTGTTTAATTAGTAAGTGGAAACTGCAGCAGAGGTAGCCGGCTGACTCTCAGTATAAAATTTTCCCTTCTTCTTTAATAACAGAATCCAGGATTTATTCATTAAGGCATTGCATCTTAGCGATACTGCATTTTTCAACTTCTCTTGCAACTACATATGTGGTGATGTAATTAAATATGGTCAGTGAGACGTAACAAAAATTGTTCAGTGGAACATTCAGGAAAGCTCTTTAAAACTGGGAGAGACATTTGGCACTTAATTCTTTTGACTCTTCGCCTTCCTATTCTCTGTATCCGGAACAGCATATATTAGTTTTCTCTGCCACAAACTTGGTGGCTTAAAACAATATGTATTTGGTATCTCACACTTTCTGTGAGTCAGGAGTCTGGGCGTGGTACAGCTGGGTTCGCTGCTTCCGGGTCTCACTGGGCTGCAGTGCATGTGCTGGCTGGGACTGTGGTCTCACTAGAGACTTGGCTGAAGAAAGATCTGCTTCTGAGCCCAACCAGGTTGTTGGCAGAGGACCAAGGGCTTCAGTTTCCGGCTGGAGAGAAACATAGTTCCTTGCCATGCGGTCTTCTCCAACATGGCTGCTGACTTCACGCCGCTTGTTTCTTCAAAGCCAGTGAGGAGGAAGACTTTAGATCCAGTCTACTAGCAACATGGCATCTTACATGACAAAATTTAATCATGCAAGGGCAGTGCCAATGGTGGCTCAGTGGCAGAATTCTCGTCTGCCATGCCAGAGACCTGGGTTCAGTTCCTGGAGCCTCCCCATGCCAAAAAAAAAAAAAGTAAATCCTATCATGCGAGAGGCAACCCATCACCTTTGCCATATTGTATGGATTGAAAGGAAGTCACAGGTTCTCTTAAACACAAGAGCAGGGGATTATACAAGGATGTGACTAGCAGAAGGCTGGGTTCATTGAGAGTCACCTTCTATCTGTCTTCAGCAATGCGTGTGATGATTACAGCTCCCACAAACTTGCTGTGATCCTGAATATGGGAGTCAAGGGAAAAAATGGCAAAATGTGGGTCACTGAGAGCTTCCTGGAAGGGCTGAAGAAGCCTTCAATAACCTGTTTATGGTCTTCTATTACAAGAAAACTAAACCACTGATTTGCATTAGCCCATGTATTTCTGTCTTTGTTATTTACCACTGAATACAATTTTTTAACTGATTCAGGAACTAACATTTTTACCACATCAGCAAATAATTACATATATTATCTCATTTCTTTTCTACAAAAATAGTGAAAGGCAGTTTTTTTTTCCTTTATTACAGATGATCACATGCATTCCAAAAGCCTCCATTCCTAATTATAAGTTGATGAGTTGCAAAATGGATAACTCCACTATCTCCACCTCAGGTCTCTGGATTTCTCATCTTTGATATATCTAAGCATTTCACAGTGAGTGGCACTATCTGTCCAGTTGTCCAAGGCAGAAAGGTGTTGAAACCTGTTTGCTTTTGTTACAGATGGAAACACTAATGGAGGAAAGCAAACCGACAAAGCTTATGAGCAAACACATTGCTTGGTGGCAAATCAGAAATGATCTTTTAGTGGGTTTCTGTTATCATCTACATATTCTGATTCCTGTCTAGGGAAAGTGAGAAACTTCCAGAGGGCTGAGAGTAGGTGCGATGTGGAGAAATCACATCTGATTATAACTCCAGTTTGTGACTTTTAAAGTAAGATTGCGAAGGAGAAAATGCTAGATGGGTGAATGTGTCCTCCTAAACGGTCACTAAAGTGTAGGGGCACTTTGTATAAATATAATGGAGAAGGGGAGACAGCTGACCATCAAGAAATGAGCATGTCGAAAATGAAAACCCCTTCTGTTTACTTTTCTCTTATGCAAACTTTTGCCAAAATTCATAATTATATACTCTCTGAATTTTGCAAAATAATTTAAAGAATTTTTCAGTGTCACAAAACTCAAGATATATTGAGATAAATGCCTGGGTTTTTGTCTATGTGTTATGAATATAAAGGCTTTAAAGATAGAGTCATGAATTCCTACAGCTGTTGGGCTGTGGCTGCCTTACTGCTGGTATCCACTCTGGTCTGCTTATTCACAAGAGCTGAAAAACACTAAGGCTTCCGAGTCCAGTCACTTACTAGCATGATGATTCTGAGCCTTTTATGCTTTTCTCTGTCAAATGGGTTTCAGGGTAACCAAAGAGTATAAGCTGATGACAGGCAGTTCCTTTTTATGAAAGAATTCCAGTTAATCAATGTAAAAGTGATGATCTAATTGGAAAAGCACCAACCTGCAACTTCTATCGAAATAATTGATACAGGCAACAATGAAAGTCTGCCAAATTAACATCCAGAAGAGACCACTTTTATCATGAGAAATACAGTTATCACATGATCAGGCTGCTCTGTGGCTCTACGTTTAGTTTTTTTTATTTGATTTTTTTTTTGCATGGGCAGGCATCGGAAATCAAACCCAGGTCTCCAGCATGGCAGGTGAGAATTCTGCCACTGAGCCACTGTCGCACTGCCCT
>PVIY010003438.1:6505-48215 GCA_004026745.1 Myrmecophaga tridactyla
TTTTTTTTTTTTTTTTTTTTTTTTTTTGCAGAAATGGAAAAACTATCAAATTTATTTGGAAGCATAAGGGGCCCTTAATAAGCAAAAACATCTTGAAAAACAAGAATGAAGTTGAAGGACGTGTGACAGGTGTTTTGTGATTACATTTTTTTGGGTCCTTAATTTGTAAAGATACAAACTGAAATACTATCTTATGTGATACAGGATTCAAATTAAGCAAGGGGGGAAAAGGGTAAATGATTGGGACATTGATGAAACAAATTTGGCTAGTTGATAATTGAGGAAACAGTGATAGACATGCATTTGCTGCACTATTCTGGCCACTTTTGTGTACATTTACAATTTTCCATAATGAAAATATTTTAAAAATAAAAATAAAACAACTCTAAATTAAACTACCTAGTAAAAAAAGATAATAAAAGATTGTCAGGCTGTATTTTATAAAAAGATCACATCTATATGCTATTTACAGGAAACACATCTAAAATATAAAGACATCTTTGTTTTGGGGTAAAAAAAGGGAAAATTCACATCATGCAGACAATAATTTAAATGTAGTTAATGTAGTTAATTTTTTTTAAAGACAAATATAATGAAACCTTCCTCTAGATATTTAAAGAGAGACATTGCAAATTAAAAATTCAATTCATTGAGAATATATAAGAATTCTAAGCATCTACAGTCGTAATAATATTTCAATATATTTGGATGGAAACTACAATATTTTTCACATATGTTACTTTCTAGGAAAAACATTTTCAATTTCAGTTGCTAAACATGAACGTAGAAAAAGAAGAAAAGAAAGAAGTTAGCATATATATATTTGGAGAATTTCAGAAACTGAAACAGTTAAAATGTATTGAATTCTTACTATCTAGGCGTGCTTCTATGCCTTAGATGCAGTAACTCAGTTCTCACAACAGATGTTCGAGGTAGGTATTGTTATTCTAATCGTATGGATGAGGAGACCGGATGGGGGCCTTCTCAAGCATCTTTGTATATATTCAATGTCAAATGTAATCTACTTTTACAAGTGATTCATTAATATCTTCCTTTTTTTTTTTAGTATTTTATTTATGGAAGTTATTTCTCAGTCATTGCTGGAATTTTCTTAATGAGAAGTATTTACATAATCTATTCAGCCAGATGTAAAAAAGAAAGAATTTGGTTCTCTTACTGATGAGAATCCAAATGAATCAGTTGGCCCAGCATCTGATATGAGCTAAGTTTTAGCCCGTTCTCACCTGATATGGCCTCAGAGGGACGGGTGACTGATCGAAAATATATGGTGTTGTGTGTATGTGGTATTCTAATGTTTTGTCTTAGATTAAGATATTGTGAAAATGGAGAATGGATGCTTAATGTGTGCAGAATTTTTAATAGGTTGAATTTAAATGTTTGGCCATGGACAGAGTTGATGGTAGCACATTATTATGGTGAGCGTAATTAACAGCACTGAATTATGGAAGTGATTGTGGTTGAAGGGGGGGTTTAAAGTTGAGTGTGGCACTAGAAGGATGCTAGAGGATAAATCATAGACTGCATAACACAGTGAACCCTTTTGGTGGACAATGATGATGGTTAAAAGTACAAATATAAAAATGATCATTCATGAACTAGAACAAATGTATGCCACTACTACAAGGAATTAGTAATAGAGAGGTAGATGGGTGAAAAAGTACCTATTGCAAACCATGGACCATAATTAAAAGTAATATTTTAATATTCTTCCATTGATAGTAACAAATGTCCCACCAGAGTACTAAGGGTCAATGGGGGTGGGGGACAATGGGTATGGGATGTCTTAAATATTTTTTAAAATTGTTTGTTGTTGTCATTGTTGTTTTGAATAATGAAAATGTTCTAAAATTGTGATGAATGCACAATTATGTGATGATACTGTGAAACATTTATTGTACACTTTGGACGGATTGTATGATGTGCAAATGTATATCAATAAAACTGCTAAAAAATAAAACGATACAGCGACAGACTGAACCATCATGAACCTCATCAAAACCACATTCATACCTCAGCTATAGGCCTTGTGAACTGATTTGATCACAAGATTTAGTTGACCAAATTGAACGAGCCATCTACATGGTCTCAACACTGTTTCCAACACTTTCAGGTCCACCCCAAAACAGTATGGAAGTCAGAAAAGTGGAATCAGTCAAGAGCAGAAACATGAAATTTCCTAGAGCGAAATATATATATACCAGTTTCTGTGTCCTACCTCATAAAACTGAGATTTACTTTGATTCAGATAGTATAATATGTGATCAAACCATGATTACAACACTAATACTGTATATTTCTAATAAAATGGTAGAATGGGTGCAAGTAGCTAATGCTCACAAACTGAAGCAAATATATCAAGAAAAAATTTTAATTAAATTTTACCATGACCCTGCATGGAAAGATTTCAGTTCTTCTCAAATTAATTTAAATGTTTATTACAATTTGTGACAAATACTGAAAAACAGGAACTCGATTTTAAGAGGTCTTATATTTGGTTAATAGACCTATGGGTTCTTTCTGCCATTTACATTCTGTGAACTTTCTTTTCCTATGAATATGTTTTTGCTTTCATATTTTAAAGAGTTATTTCTGGATGGAAATTATACAGATACAAAAGAGTTTAAACTCCATTCTATATTTTAAAAAAACCAAAACATTGCCAGTGGACAAGAATGAAGACTGGCCTAACCATACAGACAATAATCTGAATAAGAAATGCATTATATTAATAATTAGATTCCAAGTCCAAATTTTCAAATATCAGGTTCTCTATCAAGAAGTTCTTATGTGAAATTTAAAATCAACAAAACTGTAGGAACAAAAGTCAAAATCTTAAAGAAATATGTTTAGATTAGTCAATTCTGAATTATATAATTCCCTGAGGTTCTACAAAAAGGAAATGAAAATGTCTGTAAGTTATGAACAGGGAGTAGCAGCCTAGCGCGGAAGGAAGAGAGGCTGCAGAGACCCCAGATGATGGCAGAGCAATCAGAAGCAAGAGTCAGTGCCTCAACAAGTCTGTCACCTAGGAAATCTATAGCTCCAGATCTGGTGGTTCTTATCAATCTACATGACTTTTTAGATATGTCACAGGAAATACGTAATTTAATAGTCTTGAAATGACTAACTTTTTTTCTGACAACTCACCTTGTTCCAATTGCCTGCTTGCTATTCACCCTACTCATGAGGGAGGGGACCCCACCCCACCCCCAAACAGTGTGAGGTGGCCGAACACACGGCTCTGCACAGATAACACCTCAGTGGTTTGTTAGGCCCGTGCGCCCAGCCCTGGGCGGTGGGGTGGGGAGAGATGTCACTGCACGGCATTCAGAGCCGCTGGGGCTACATTTGGGGACAGAGTGAGCCAGCAGGGACTGTGGGAAGCAGGTTTGGTAATGACAGCGTGGCTGCCCCCTGTTCCTTCAGGAGAATGTGACTGGCTTGTTGGACTAATTGCGCGGGCTGGCAGGAGGTGAAAGCCCTTAGGGTGAGGTCGGGTCCCACTGATAGGACCCTAACCGGTTGGCGAGCCTTTCCTGCTGGGTAGCGCTGCCTGAAGCCTTAGGTCTTATAATACAACATCCTTCCCAGGATTTTCTGAATACCCAGAATTTTAAAAAATAATTAGTTACCTGTTCTCCTTGAATTAATTTTAAGCAATTCAATATTCATACATACTCATAAGATATCATTGCTGTGTGGTAATTTGGAGTCCAATACTTTGATGAGTAAAAGCTGCCTGAAATTTCTTCCATCCAGGAGTGTCCAGAAAAGTCCAATGTGAAAAAAAAAAAGTCCAATGTGAACAAGCTTGGAAATGGAAATGGTGGGAAGGAAGGCTTGGGTATAGGAGGTTACCCATCAGGAAAGTCTTTCAAACGCTTATTTGTTTTTTTTCAGATTAGATGTCATTTTGAGACAAGTGACTTCAATTTCTACTCTGGATCTGTTTTTCTCTTCTGTGTGCTGAGTGAATGCCTCATATTTATGTTGCAATTCACAAGTTCTGTTTTTTTTTTCTTTATTAGAGAAGTTGTAGGTTTACAGAAAAATCATGCATCAAATGCAAGATTCCCATATACCATCCTATTATTAACACTTTGCATTGGTGAGGAATATTTGTTACAATTGATGAAAGCACATCTTAATAATGCTACCATTAACTATAGTAAATGGTGTCCATAGTTTTTGTTAGCATGAATTTTTATTTCAACTCACATTTTTTATTCTCAAGATGTCAAACTGGTTGTCTTAAATATCTATCTATTCACATTTCATTTTTACCTGTATTTGTTCTATAAATCCATGTTGTTGGATTTTTTTTATGGAAGTCATGCCCTTATTTATCACTTTGAGGATGCTATAAATATTATTTAAAATGTGTCTTAACCTACAGCTACTCCAAAAAATAAGGTCTATCAAAAAAAAAGTCATTATCAGTTCTATAAAGTTAATTTCATTTGAAACAAATTCAAGTTCCAAATTTTATTCTCTTGTCCTTTGTCTTAGTTTTCTGGAACTGCAATGGACAAGTATCACACAATGGGATGGCTTAAACAACAAGGAAGTTTTGGCTCATGGTTTGGAAGACTAGAAGTCCGAAATCAAGATGTTGGCCAGGCCAGGCCGTCTCCCAGAGTCTGACACGTTCTGTCACCGGCAGTCATATGGGGCGTCCTTGGTCTCCTCCTGTGTTTTCTCTGACTTCTGGCTTCTGCTAGTTTCTGACTTTTCTTTATAAGGTCTCCAGCAATGTGGACAAAGGCCCACCCTGATTCAGTTTGGCCACAAAATGTAAAGGCCTAACACAATACACCTGATCTCTTGGTATCTGTGAGTTAGGAATCTGGACTTGTCTTAGCTGGACACTCTACTTCGGGGACTTTCAGAGGCTGCAATCAGGGTGATCACGGGCTGCTTGATCTCCAGCCTTGACTGGTGAAGGATCCACCTCCAAGCTCATGTGGCTTTTGGCAGGATTCTGTTCCTCAAAGCTCTCCAACCAAGAGCTTTAGTTCCCTGCTGGCTGTTGGCTGCCCTCCCTTCCCTGTCATGAGGGCCTCTCCAATCCGGCAGCCTGCTTCATCAAAGTGTATAAACCAAGAGAGCAGTACAGTCTGCTCGCAAGAGGAAAGTCACAGTCTTCTGCTACCTAATCTCAGAAGTGGAACTCTGATCCAGTTCTGCTGGGTTCTATCTCTTAGTCACTGATCCAGCTCACTCTCAAGAGGAGAGGATTATATAAGGGAGCCAACACCAGGAGTCAGGGATCACCAGGGATCATCTTAGAGGCTCCTGGCCACAGAGTGTTTTAGAAACTTTGTTTGCAGACCTACTTTAAGTGGAAGGTGCTTTGTTTTTGTTTTCCTTTGTCTCTCTCTCTCACCCCAACTCCCACACTTTGCTCCTTCCTGTCCAGAGGTATTCTGGTGGTCTCTTCCTGCTCTACCCACAGGCCCCATCCCATCATGCTAATGGGGATATTATAGGTTAGTCTCAAGCCTGCAGGTAGTTTAGGATAATTTGCAGTCTCAAGGCTGTGTCTATGTCCTTCAGTCTCCCTAGATCCCCAGCAGTTTATAAGGCTTAGCCCAACAGTAAAGCGAAGTAAGTATTTTCAAGTACAACAGGGCTCCACCCTGGCACCTCACTTCAAAAGTGAGCCCATCCAGCATGGGATATTGGACTCTATCATTGTATTCCCACCATCCACGTGCCTATGGTCTGCTTTCAGACCCAGAATCCAGGAAGGCCATGGTTTCAGCCCTGCTCACCATTTCACTTTTCCATTCTCTGTCTGGTCCAAATCTTGTATCTAAGCCCATCTATGTTATCACTTTATTTTATTCTTATATGTTATCTACCAGAATTTTGTTGCCCTTTCAGAGTAGATGGGTTTCATCAATGTGTGAAACTATTGAATCATCTTGATCAATATCTCCTCAGCCCAGGGTTTCTACTGCTAATAAAACAGCAGAATCTCAATAGTCAGAAAAGTGTGGACGCTTAAAAGAGGATTAAGAACGAAAGGAAGAAATAAAAGGAAGAAGAAGAGAGGAGATGAAATTAAAGTAGGGGGAAGGAAAGGAAAAGAAGAGAAGAGGAGTGACTACCCTTTGGTTTTAATTAAATTAAAGCAGTTGATGAAAGAAAGTCTCCTTCAAAGAAATATTGAAAGACTCCTCCTCCCCCTGGTCTTCATTTTATCAGGCCTTAATTTCATTTATTACATTACTAAAGATAGTAGAGAATACAGACGCATCTGGGAGTGTTTATGACAATCTAATATATTTTATTAAGAAATGTTTCAAATGTCTGTCATCAAATGAAGTGTTGTACTGAAAAATTGAAAAGAAGAGAACTTCATACAAATAACGGGGCGGTGGGGGGTGGGGAGGATTGATTATATCGATAAAAGAAAAAAAAATCCAAAGCTCCATGTGCTTAGCCCCACAATTTCAGTCTGCACTTGTCTTGAGGGGCTGCCTGTGTTTGGGGCGTGGGCTGCAGTGGAAGGGCTCTGTCGTATGACATCAGTGAAACTGGGTCCTTAAGCCTCCTAAGGGGGGTAAACATAAGGGGAATGTAAAGGACTCTGGTGTGTTGAGTTATGTACCCCATTTAGACATGTTGTCAGCCTTAACCCATGTTGCTGTTGGTGTGAACCCATTGAAAATAGGACCTCTGGAAGATGGTATTTTTAGTTAAAGTGTGGTGAATTGAACCAGGTGGGTTCAGGTCTTATAAAGAGAAAGCCATAGGGGAAGGAGCTCTCAAACTTATTTTCGTATCCCTGACTCCACTGCGCCGCTAAACCACCATAATTGAAGCACCCCCCTTTATCAATTTAAAATGTTCTCTTGGCTGATCAGCCCTAGGGACTTCATCACATTTCTTCTCACCCAAATTGCCAAAGGACTTGCGTGGGTAATGGGTTGTGAAAATGGACTTTGAGCTGCAAATCTGCTGCAAAATGGAGTACTGTTCTAGTTTGCTAGCTGCCAGAATACAACATACCAGAAACGGAATGACTTTTTAAAAGGGGAAGTTAATAAATTGCTAGTTTACAGTTCTAAGGCTGAGAAAATGTCCCAATTAAAGCAAGTCTATAGAAATGTCCAATCAAAGGGAAAGATACCTCAGTTCAAGAAGGCTGAGAAGTTCAGGGTTTTTCTTTCAAGTGGAAGGGCCATGGCGAACACAGAGTTTCTCTCTCATCAGGAAAGACACATGGTGGACACAGTCAGGGTTCCTCTCTCATCTGGAAGGGCACATGGCGAGCACGGCGTCATCTGCTAGCTTCTTCTCCTGGCTTCCTGCTTCATGAAGCTCCCCGGGAGGCATTTTCCTTCTTTATCTCCAAAGGTCGCTGGATGGTGGACTCTGCTTCTCATGGCCATGCTGTTCTGCTCTGCTCTCTCTGAATCTCTTTCATTCTCCAAAATGTTTCGTCTTTTATAGGACTTCAGAAACTAATCAAGACCCACCCAAATGGGTGGAGACATGCCTCCAGCTAATCCAGTTT
This sequence comes from Myrmecophaga tridactyla, assembly GCA_004026745.1. Taxonomy (NCBI): domain Eukaryota; kingdom Metazoa; phylum Chordata; class Mammalia; order Pilosa; family Myrmecophagidae; genus Myrmecophaga; species Myrmecophaga tridactyla. The sequence goes on from PVIY010003438.1 coordinate 14,052, forward strand.
AACAAGCACTCTTGATTAAACCACATTTCCAGGGAGATGATCTAATTACAGTTTCAAACATACAGTACTGAATAGGGATTAGAAGAAATGGCTGCCTTTACAAAATGGGATTAGCATTAAAACATGGCTTTTCTAGGGTACATACATTATTTCAAACCAACACAAGTACCAAGGAATCTTACCTTCCACCAAAGATCCCCAACAGTGTTGTAACCAATAAATCAGAATTTAAGGGATGGTTTTGATTACTGAATCGTTGGATGGATATTCCTTTTTTGCTTTCTGGCATATTGGAGTAGACAGAGGGAAATTCCTGAAATCTCTAAATTGTAACTCAGCTGCCTTGATCTCTAATAATGATTGTACCGCCCTTATTTCCTGCCCCTGTGACTGTAAAAACCATGACTAACCTTCATTTGTACCCAGTTATCCAGTTTTTCAACTTTAGAGTCTTGTAATCACTAAAGACAGCCCCTAATGTTTGTTAATGAAGGGTCTTGGGTCAGTCCAAAACTAACCCACCCCCAAGTCTAAAGTTATGTTGATAACTGAGACTGGATCAACCAACATGGGCCCATCTGACATGTGCAGTAGCTTAGACTTTAACCTACAAGTCACCTATACCTCATTCTGCCATTTTAGTCACATTCTGTGTCTATGCATGTAATCAATCTGTACAGGCTCAATAATTAGATCACTTCTAATTACATCATCTGGGGCCACTGTGCTCATTATCCTAAACCCTGCCCATCTCTTCTCTAATAAAACTGTCAGATTTCCTACCTTTTGGGGAGACAGATTTTGGGCCACTAGACCATCTGCTCTCCTACTATGTGCTTAGTAATAAACTCTTTCTCTCTTCGAAACCCCAGGGTCTCAGAAATTGGTTATTGAGTGTATCAGGCAAAAGAATTCATAGCCTTTGTCCAGTAGCACTGTTCTCTGAACTTTCAGTGGTTGCCTTACTTCAACCTATATGGAAGGGAGCCCACTCATACTCACTTTTTTCTTGCTTTATACTTTCACTGCTTCCTTGGTGATCACCAACCTTCAAACCCACCATAATCCAGAGCTGCTCGACTCATCTCATAGCCGTAAACTCCTTTTCTTCACATCTTCCTCAGCTCCCTTCCACCTTCCCTCATTTGCACCATGGAGACTTCAACATTCCCATCCTACTTTCTTTTCCAGGGCAAGATCAGGTTATTTAGCACTGAAATGCTTCTCTCAGACATCAATTGATACAGTCTGATCAAGGCTAGATGTTGATTCTTCATCAAAAGCACAACACACTAAGAATTACATCATAAAAACACAGGCTACTCAGAGGATTTATTTCCATTTTTTAAATAGTCATTAAAGCCTGGTGTGCAGAAGACAAATCACAAATGGTACACTTCAGAGGCAGAGCAAGGGAGTAAAGTTTCCAACTCCAGCAGTTTCTACCAGTCAACCATATAATGATGGCACTAGCCTTGGCAATGACCTATGAACCTGCCATTTACCCATAATCTGCTCCATCATCACTTTCTGCTGCAAGCTCTTTGCAGTCACAGACTGTCCCTTAAACGTCACTGTAAAAGGTGGCTAAAAGGTTGTACATGGCTAAAAGGTTGCGTGGCCTACAGGATGCATGTGGTTTGTAAGCAGCTCTAAGAGCTCACCCGAGCAGTGCCTGTTCAAAGCGTTTGGGTAGAGACGGAGAAGTTGGTCACTGTTGACAGCCTGTCCAGCTTCTGGTTCCCAGAATGCCTCCCAATATTAAGGTCTTTTTTTATTGACACTGGAATATAGTCTTTTAAAGAAAATAAACAAAACTGCAAGTGTAGTGAGACAAGGATATGTAAAGGGCAAGTAAATAGAAATGGTGAGGTTCTTCCCTGTAAATCAACTCAGTTAACAAAGAAGTGGTCACGTCTTGCTCTTTTTCCCTCTTGAGTGGGTACAAAAGGGCCTGTGGCAGAAGGAGACATCAGAACTCATCCTCTCCTCCTGACTCCTCTCCCCTCACTCACCCGAGTCCTCTCTACTGACACCATGGGTTGTTGTGGCTGTGGAGGTTGTGGTGGCTGCAGCCGTGGCTGCGGCGGCTGCGGTGGTGGCTGCAGTGGTGGCTGCGGCGGTGGCTGCGGTGGTGGCTGCAGCAGCTGCACCACCTGCAGGTGCTACCGGGTGGGCTGCTGCTCCTCCTGCTGCCCCTGCTGCGCCGGCTGCTGTGGGGGCTGCTGCAGCACCACCGTGGTCGTCTGCTGCCGCTGCTCCTGCGGCTCATGTGGCTGCAGCTGCGGCTGCAGGAAGGGCTGTTGCCAGCAGAAGTGCTGCTGCAAGAGGCAATGCTGCTGCTAGGGGCTGTCTGGCCCCTGGGCGGGTGCTACAGGTAACTTTCCTGTAGATAAGATTCACCCCATCCCCTTTGGCCTGCTGTTCTCTGATCTGTAAATCACAGCCTGACCTGAGCCTCACCTCCAGATGATGGGAATCGCAGATTTTTGTGGTTTCTGTGATCCTACGCATATTTTTATAAACATGAACCAAAATAATAAATGCACAGCCTTCTATGTCAATCAGTATTCAAATCATACCTTCAACACAATAGTGTCAAGAAAGTTAATGTTATACCTTTTTGAAATGTCTTTAACATTTTGTTTATTGTGTGTTCCTGTTTTTATGACTGCATTGGCATCTTTGTATATGCAAAGTAAATCTTATCTTAATAAATCATATTATATCAGCCTCAAACAGCCATCTCTTTTTTCTTTCTAGTTCTTAAACTATCTGTCCCATGGGGAAAAGGTATTTTGATCCCAAAAGATGAGGCCCATGTTATGTGTTCAAAGCAGCAGAGAATCAAAACTTGGGTGAATTGTTTGTGATGGACATAGGTTCATTCAAGGCTGATTAATCCATTGTGGGTTTATCGGGAAGGGAGGGATTCAGGGGCCTTCCGCATTTTTGGAGCTTCAATGCTATAAATGCAAACCCTCCTGAACCTCTCCTTTGAGAGGGAGCTACAGAGATCTCATTGCATGAATATTTGCTCAGACCCCACAGCGCATCTGACCACTCAGGAGCACGGGTACTTCGAAGCTCAGCATTTGTAAGTGGCCACTTCTTGTCTATTCCTAGACCAACTTTTCTACCAGATGTCAGTCTTGAGTCCCATGGCTTCATGGCTGGGAATTATACCAAAGAGCAACACAAAAGGTGGGCTTGGGTTCCAGACTGTGTTCGTTGGCCCATTAGCTCTATAGTCCTTATGTTCTCATTGGGTCATTCTACCCTCCAACTAGGCTCTGTCACACCCAGATGAGGGAGTTTGGCTATAGCCATGGCAGGAACCACAGAAGTTCATTTCTCAGGCACTCCAAACTACAAAATCAGCTTTCAGTTCCAATGCATTAGAATCAAAATGGGTGACTTTCATACCATACCTCCCCTCTTGGGTCTCTGGAGGTGTCCACACACAGAATTTAATGTGTGTGCCGAAACACTTGCAGCTAATTTACCATAATGATCTCCTCCCAATTTCTGAGTAGATTCCAGCTTCCTGAACCACCATGATTGGTTTAGCAGCAAAGTGAGAAATAAAGAGGACAGGGGTCTCCGAGCTGGGTTGGGCAGTTGGGCTGTGACCAAGGGAAGCTGAGCTCCTAGGGTAGGTCTCTCAGGAGAAGAATAGTCATGCGTCCACCTGCACAGCCCACTTGGGTATGTCCTTGTCACTTGAAGCAGATCTTGGTACAGGCTGGATGCTTAAGCAAGATTGAACTGGGGCGAACTGACCAAATGGATGGATATAATCAAAGGAACCATAAGTTGAATAACCATGTCAGATATGACTCCTTCCCTTCCCATGGAAAGATAAAGTCTTCCTTCTCTTTTGGATTTCAGGACATAGGGTTTGAAGAGAGGGTTATAAGATAAGCCTCCCCCAATTTTAAGTTGATGAGGTAGTTTTTGTCACCCACCTGGCTCTCTTTCTATTTCCTTTTCCACCTCCAAGAGTCTTGGACCTTTAGTGCCCCCCTATTACTCAAAGCCACTTAACTCATAGCCTAAATCCTTAGGACCACCACCCTCTGGCCCATCCTTCCACTCCCAGACTCTGTGGCTTAGAACTGCCTCTTCCCCTGGCTGTTTCAGCTAGGAGGTGAGGAGCCAGGAGAGAATCTTCTTTGTTTTACCTGAAGGCCATGGTTCCCAGCTTTTCCTCTCCGAGGCCCCCTTGAATGAGGTTTCCCATAAAGTAAGGCTGACTGGCAGAATTCTGGGACATGCAGCCCCTGCTAACAATAGGAAACTTTGTGGCTTAGGCTCATCGTCTCCCTGTCCTCTCACTAGAGATGTGGGTTTGTTTTCACTGCTGTGAGTAGACATGGGGCGGCCAATGTTTGCTGGGCTGCTGGGCTCACCTGGCTATCACATGGATTTGTGAGGTAAGAGCACCCAGATGGAGGGGTGCACAGGTAGTTCAGTCGTTAGAATGCCCGTCGTCCATGTGGGGGACCCGGGTTCAATTCCCGGACCATGCACCCCCTCCTAAAAAGAGAAAAGAACCCAGATGGAAGGGCACATCAGTGATGGTCACTGAGCACTTACTTGCCAGTGTAAGACAGCACCATGACACAATTTCTTCAGTTAAACAGGCGACAACTTGATCTGGAAAAGAAGATAAGTACAAATCTACAATGGCTACTGAAGGAACGAAAGAGCAAAGGGTATGTTAGACAAATCAAAGATCACCAGCAAAATCTCATAGATGAAGGACAAAGCATCTAACACCTCTGTGTTGTGTGATCCTTTGACCCTGTCTTAGTTTGCCAGGCCTGCTGTCACCATGTACCACAGACTGGGGTGCTTAAACAAAAATCTGTTGTCTCTCAGTTCTGGAGATTAGAAGTCAGAAATCAGAGTGTTAGCCAGGCCATGCTTCCCCTGGAAGGAAACAATCGATTCTCTGCCTCTTTCCCAGCTCTGGGAGGGTGGCTGGCAACCGGCAGCATTCCTTGGCTTGTGGCAGCTCCATCTTTGCTCCCATCACAGGGCCTTTTCCCTCTTTCTCTTTCTGTGTCCAAATTTCCTCTTCTTCTCAGGACACCAGTCATATCAGACTAGGGCCACTCTAATCCAGGTTGGCCTCTTGGTAACTAATAACACCTTCAAAGATTCTATTTACAAAGAAGTTCACATTGACAGGGGCAGGGGTCAGGACTCAAACGTGTTCTTTTGGGGACACCATTCAATCCATAATGAACCATGTACTTGTGTGAGTGCCAAGCTCTGGGACTCAAGGGATGCTTGAGGATGAATTGTTCTTGATGTTTAAATGAAAGAAATGTGTGGAGGTTGTATCCACCATGTGGATGGCGTGAGTCCCAGTTTTCCCTGACAGCCTGTGCTCTCTCTCCCTCCTCCTGAGCCCATGCCACAGGAACTCCCACCATGGGAAACTACCAGCAGAGCTTGACCTCAGGAAATCCACAAGGAAATAAGGCAAGGTCTCTGCATGGGGGGTTGTGGTGGGAGCTGGAGGGTGCATGGGGAGCACTCTGCTTACGCGTGGGACATCTTTGCATCTCACTGTCATTGTGGCCTGTGATTGGCTTTTTTTCTGTGATCTGATTGTGAATTTAGGTGATTATTTAGGTCATCCGAATAAGTTGCCTAAAGGTAGCCTGTGCTTCCTTACTGTAAGGGGAATTTATAGGCAGGGTCTATAGGGATTTGAAAACCAGGTGAGAACAATATCAAATTGAACAACGAAAACGACTTGCTGAGCTGAATTGAACTCTCCAGAAACTTTTTTTTAATTGTCAGTCATCTTTTTCTCCTCAGTACTGAGTCCACCTGGAAAGCTGGTGCCTTGTGGTAAAGGCAGGAGGAAACTGACCTCAACGACAGCGATGGCTGACCCTCACATTGCAGCAATAACAGTCTCTGCCACATAACCCCTTAACCTTCAGCCTGAAACCCTCCCTGGCTCTGGTTCCAGAAAAGACTAAGTGTGATGGAGGGAACCTACACTGAAAGTCCACAGGGGAAAGGAAGCCAGAAAGATTGGGTACGATGAAGCTACTCCAGATGTTTCTGGGACTATCTTCCTGCCTCTGAAGGGAACATCCGGGGCAGCTGTTTTCTCAGGCTGCTATAACAAAGTGCCATAAACTGGGTGGCCAAAACAACAGGGATTTATGGCCTCACAGTTCTGGAGGCTAATAGTCAGATTTCAAGGTATCAGCAGGCTCTGCTCCCTCTGAAGTCTGTGGGGCTATGGTTTGCTAGCAATCTGTGACACTCTTTGATAAGTGGCATATTTCAATTTCTGTCTCCGTCACATGGCTGTCTTCTCTCTCTTCTGTTCAAATTTTCTCTCCTTACCAGGACCCAGGAATATTGGATTAGGGCTCACCCCCACCACCACCCCAATCCAGGTTGTCCACATTTTAGGTAGCAACATCTTTAGAGATCCTATTTCCAAGTAGGATCACATTCATGAGACAGTGTTAACGTGTTAGGACTTGAACAGGCCTTTTTTGGGGGGCCCGTAATTCAATCCATGACAGCAGGTCTCACACTCTGCCTCAGATTATAATTTTGTATGCACAGCCCACCCCCGCCCCCAAAACACTACTTAGAGTAAAATTTGCGTCTGCTCCATCCTTGATTTGGTCTCAGGGCCATGGACAGGTCTTTTTAGCTATGGGGCTTATCAGTGAATATATGTTGACTTCTCTAAAGATTTTAAACCTGTAATGGTTGTTCATGCTCTTAATCATATTGCATCAATTAGTTTTAATTAATTAATTAGTATTAATTAATATTTCAATTAGTAACCTAGTGTCTTCAAAGTGAATGATGGTTATTGGGGATGAACTAAGGTCTAGTTACCTCACTAGAAATAAAAGAAATAAAACCCTAACCATATAACCATTTTCCTACCAGGAACGCACTCCCGAAGTCTGACATGAAGACACAAAACGGATGATTGCTCAAGGCCCCTCCAGTGCTTTGAGGCTAAAAAATGGAAGAATGGAGACAAAAAGTAAGTAAATCACGGTTTAAGTTAAATAAGATCTGAGACGAATTTGAAAGACATCCTACCATGCACCAGTACCCTTACCCAGCTGAAACTAACTTAGGAAAGCAAACAGTGGTTCCCTTGAAAAGGACCCATGAGGCCTGAGACATACCTTGTTATTGGTGCGAGAGACACAGGAGAACTAAGACGCATCCCACGTGCATCAATCCTGACTCATTTAACTGCAGGCTGATGGCTTTATTTTCTGTAGTTAGAGCGATGGAAAGGTTAAACTAATAATACAGAAGATTTAAATGCACACCGTTGGCTGAATTGATGGAGAAAAAAAAGTCATGCTCTTCTGGAGTGGAACTCCCCCCTCCAGGCGTAGAGTAAATGACCCAAGCAGATGGAAATACAAAGCAAATTTAATGTTGTCTATTTTGGTAATAGATATGTTTCTGAAACTGAGTTAAGAGTGGTACTTAGTGAATACGATGGGATTTTTAAGGCATTAAACGAAACTGTAAACGAAACTCTCCCTGCAAAATAGAATGCAAATTGCAAATAAAAGCCCTACTCTCAAGTGTTCTGTTTGCATTGCTAATTCGTATGTCAGGACAGCTTTGGCAGGAATGCTGTTCTCCTGGTTCAGTGCTGCCTTGATGCCAAAAGCCTTTTCAAAGAGATTAAGATCTTCCCAGATATGGGCTGGTCAAACTAAAATAAACGCAGAGAAACGTTCAGTGATAAATTTAATTTCATTTATTAGAAAATAGCCTTTGATAAATAGGAATAGATAATGGAAAAGGGGCAGAGATAAAAGCACAGAAATAGGAAGGAAATAATCATAGATATAAACAAATAATGAGAATCATGATCCCACTTGATTGGGCTCAATGGAGTAGCCTCTTCTTTCCCAGCTGCGTTGTACTCACGTCTTTGTTTTGGTTCACTGATAATAAATTGGGAACATTCTAAACTGGATGACTTGAAAGAGCCAAAGCAGGAAAGATGGGAGCCTGGAATCCAGGAGCAAAGTCCCAGCCCAAGAGGATAAGACCCAGCACACCCAGATGACAGATGGGGCCAGTGAATGGGGTGAAGGAAAGTCTTACCAACCGAGGGAACAAAGTCTTAGCACCTTCTGCCCACCGACGGCCACTTAGCAGCAGCATTGCTTCTTGCAGCAGCACTTCTGCTGGCAGCAGCTCTTCTGCTGGCAACAGCCCTTTCCACCACCGCAGGAGCCGCAGCCGCACGAGCCACAGGAGCCGCAGGAGCGGCGGCAGTAGACGATCACGGGGGTGCTGCAGCAGCCCCCACAGCAGCCGGCGCAGCAGGGGCAGCAGGAGGAGCAGCAGCCTACCCGGTAGCACCTGCAGGTGGTGCAGCTGCCGCAGCCACCGCCGCAGCCACCGCCGCAGCCACCGCCGCAGCCACCGCCGCAGCCACCGCAGCCACGGCTGCAGCCACCACAACCTCCACAGCCACAGCAACCCATGGTGTCAGTAGAGAGGACTCGGGTGAGTGAGGGGAGAGGAGTCAGGAGGTGAGAGTGAGGTCTGATGTCTCCTTCTGCCGGGAGGCCCTTTTGTACCATCTTGGGTCAAGGGAAACTGAGTGACCCTGGACACATGACAAATGGTCATTTCCTTCTTGTGGCTTATTGCCATTTGCACAACAGGATCATTTAGGGTTATCTCTTGTTTACATCCTCAGGAATATATTTAAACCAATACATGTGCTAATTTTAGCTTTTCTCTTTTAAATCCATTACAGAAGCAAACTACAAAGTAGGCCTTCATTTTCACAGAAACACAGTTGAATCTGTGAGATATATTTTTCTTTATTAGAGAAGTTGTCAGTTTACAGAACGATCATGCATAAAATACAGGATCCCCGTACACCCTACCACCACCTGGCCTTGGTGTGGAACATTTGTTACAATTGAGGGCAGCACATTATTATTATTGCATCATTAACTAAGTCCATGGCTTAATTTAGGGTTCACAGTTGTGCAGTGCAATTCTATTTTGTACCATTTTAAGGGAGAATATTGGCCTTAGGCTGCAGGCACCTCCTCCCACAGCACAATGTCACATGGTCATCGTGCATTTCCTTAAAGCTGTCCTTCAGACCTATAACCTTGCTAATTTTAGCTTTTACTTGTCTCCTTAAAGCCATATTTAAAATAGAACAGGAAGTAACTATAAACTCCTTTCCCTCTTTTTTTGGTAATTTGAAAAGTCTGAGGGGGATCAGCATTTCCCTCAGCTTTTACATCTCTCAGTAGCATCAGTCCAAGGCAAAGATTTAGACGGAGGAAGACATTTTGAAAATGGAAAGGGAAAGAGAGCTCCTGGGTCATAGTGGCTCATCCTTTGAGGCAGAGTTCCTTGGGTATTTCTTCCTTCTGGTACGTGGACTAGGACACTGGTTAAGAGGAGCGGGGATCTTTGGTTATCAGGGATGGCTATCAGAGCATCCTTTGCCTTATGGTAGATAACAGGACATCCTAAGCAGAACATTCCCAAATCACTTGCCAACTTTGAGGTGGCTTCTGCAATCACCCATCTATTAGATAAGAAGGACAGACCTAATGGCATATTTCCAACAGTGGCCTGCTACCTGGGCGGTCACGGATCAATCACCCACGCAGTGCTTACTCAAAGTGGTTGGTTCCAATTGGCAGCCCGACCAGACCCCTCTTTCCTGTGGAGAGTAAATAGAGAGGGCTATCCGGTGCACAGGTGGTTCAGTGGTAGAATGTTCGCCTCCCGTGCAGGACACCTGGGTTCGACTCCTGGCCCATGCACCCCCACCCCCCAAAAAATAAGGCAGAGGCTCAGTCCAAGCAGCACACAGGCGAGCACAGCTCAGGTACACTCTGTGTGGCGTGCATGACCCTGAGTTTACAGCAGCTCATAATTCCCTGGTCTTTAACACCAAGCTTTTTTCTAGTTAATTTTTAGATACTAGTTAATTTTTAGATACTCTAAAAGAAGCCTTAAGATGATTTCTTTGAGAATACGACTGTGTACTACTTTCAAACCAGAAAGATAACAGAGTGGTTTAGTGTACTTATAAGGATGTACAGCCCCCTAAATCCCATCTACGCTTACCTGGCCACTACCTTTCTGGGATGACTTCTGTGTAAAATAGCTAGTTAATTTCAGGTTGATGCTCTTCTCCTAAATTTTGGAATGTAATAACTTCCTCTTAATGTTTGATAGTTTCTCTTTTCCTATTTCAGAGTAAAGATAGAACAGTAAAATTGCTTAAATAACTACACTGGAAAACGCAGTGAACAACATTTTCTTCACTCCTTGGGCTGGTATACATTTCTTTCCGAATTTCTAATCTCTGGGATTTGTCTATTTTTATTTAAAAGAACACGTGAGCTTTCACTTTAAGGAGTCTTGTTACTTTTCCATCAAATAAAGTTAGGGAGGGGCTGTGTATTCATCTTAATGAATACAGTCGTCCTGATAGGAGTGAGGACTCAGCTGGGCACTGGGAGACGATGACAGAATGAATCCTCACGCTCTCTGTCAGGTAAGAATGCACATAAATAAACTCAAATATGAGCAAGCTGGGAGAAGACTTACAATAACCCTGAAAATTGACTTTCACAGAGGTATGGGGAAAAATAAGCTGACACTGGGCAGATATGGAATGGGAAGTTGGGAAGACTGTGACAAGCTTGTGTACTGCAGGGAAGGGTTTCCGTGCAAGAGCTTCAGTCAAGACTTGGAAATAGGACAACGGGAGGGGTAGTCAGGCAGCATGTCCTATGCCTACTCGTCTGGGCATTAGGGGAGTGGAAATTGGGGAAGGAATGGAAGGCCCTGGAAAATGAGAGCCAAGCAAGATGGGGTGAAAGGCCAAAATCCTTGGGTGCCAGGTTGAGGAACCACTGGAAATTTGGAAGTCAGTAAACTGGGCTTCATGTTTCAGGAAGGTAACTGCTAACAAAATCAGAACTTGGAAAGAAGAGACTAGAACTGAGGACCAGCTAGAGCCTTTTACAACAAGAAAGAAAATGGTCCTCAAGTGAGTCAAAAGCTGGAGAGGCGAGGGAGGGAAAGAGAGAATCTGGCTATATACCAGGCATTCTCTGGGCAAGAGCAGGTGACAAAACCAGGGTCATATTCAGAATAGTAAGTGATGTTTTCTAAATCTAGTAGACTTGGTTACTTAGTGGGTGGTCAATAAATACTTGTTGAGTATGTTAATTAATTAGTTACTAGTTTAATGAATACAGTGTTATGTGCTATGTTGGGTCGTCTCACCTTCTTCAAAGTCCCCCTGTCCCAATAACTACCATTCTGGCAGTCCCCAGGAGGTGCTGGCGTGTTCATGAACACAACACTCTCTACTGCCCATGTGGTGGGGTGGGCCTTCCATTTGCTTCCTCTTTCCACCCTGACCAGGCTTGCAGAGCCAGACATGAGGCAGCTCTGAGGTCCCCAGGACAGGAAAGGCCCATGAAGGCATCTGGTGGATGCCACCTCTTGTGGGTATCAGTTGAAGGTCCCTATGCCCAGACACGGCATGGTGGAGCCCACCACACACCAGCCACAACACCGTGCTGCAGTTTCTACCAGTGCCGACATTCCTAGCCACGTGTGTGCCAAGGTCACCTTGCCCTGACGGTCACTCTGCTGCAGAGGAGAGCATATCACCCCCTACTTTGTACCAAACTCTGTTACCTGGTCCCAGAACGCTGTCCCAGGTACTCCATGCCTCACTGGGAACTTCTCCTTCTCCTTGCTCCTTTCTCTGCTGTTCTCAGGCACAAGTCGACATCGGGACACAATTGTTATAGGTCCACAACATGCACTACTCAAAAACTCTCTAATTTTTATAGAATTAAACTTCACTGTTTGGCTCCTTTTCCTTAAAGTGAGTTTGCTTGTTTTTGTCTTAGTTATTTTGTTAGAATACCCCAGTCCTCATGAGTGAGACCCCTGGCAGGCCCATCTCACCCTTTCTTTAAACATTACCAGACTTGTTAAAATCCCAGGTGGGCAGGGTTGGTTTTTTTAATGCAATTTTATTGTGATGTATTCACATACCATATAATCATCCAAGGTGTACAATCAATGGTTCACAGTATTATCATATAGCTGTACATTCATCATGACAATAGATTTCTCTATTGTCATGAACAATAGCATTTTCATTACTCCATAAACAAGAAAAATAAAATGAAAGTAAAAAAGAACACCCAAAACATCCCATACCCCTTTTCCCCCCTATTATTTATTTATTTTTTTGTTTTTATTTTCTTACTCATCTCTCCATACACTGGATAAAGGAATGTCAGTCGCAAGGTTGTCATACTATAAAAGCTCTATTGTTATACAATCATCCTCAAGAATCAAGGCTACTGGATTACTATGCAATGGTTTCAGGCATTTCCCTCTAGCTTTTCCAATACACGAAAACTGAAAGGGGATATTTATGTATGGCATAAAAATAACCTCCAGAATGACCTCTCAACTCTATTTGAAATCTCTCAGCCACTGAAACTTATTTTGCTTCATTTCTCTTTCCCCTTTTGGTCAAGAAATCTTTTCTAATCCCATGATTCCATGGCCTGTCTCATCCTCAAGACTCATGTCCCACATTGTCAGGGAGATTTACACTCCTGGGAGTCATGTCCCACATAAGAGGTAGGGCAGTGAGTTCACCTGCTGACTTAGCTTACAGAGAGAGGCCACATCTGAGCAACAAAAGAGGTTCTCTGGGGGTGACTCTTAGGTGTAATTTGAAGTAGGCTTAGCTTTTCCTTTGTAGGAATAGGTTTCATAAGGGCAAATCCAAGATCAAGGGCTTGGCTTATTGAATTGGTAGTCCCTAATACTTGTGAAACGATCAGGAATTCCCCAGGTGGGGAGGTTTAATACTTCCACATTTTTCCCCAGTCCCTCAAAGGGACTTTGCAAATACTTTGTTTTCTGCCCAGATTGCTCTGGGATGTATCAAGGCATCAAACTTACTTGTACAAACCAATAAGATCTTACTCCCTATTCTAGTTTCCATGTAATTATGATGTTCAAATAAACTGACCATACAGGCTAAATTAGATAGTGTGCTACAGCAAATATAAATTTTGCAACAAATAACCTCTCTTCCTTTGGTCTCACACAATGATCAGAATTCATTCAAAGCATATCTGCCCAGAGTCATCTGCACACACAGCAGTCTGCCTGACTCTGCTCCTGGGGGACAGACAGCAGTGCCAACTCCAATTGGTCAACCTGTGGAACGCAGGCCACTGGAATCAGGACTGGGAGCCAGTAGAGCAGTTCAAATGAGTGCTCTCATTAGTCAGTAGTATAAATTTCCACCTAAAGAATGGTTCAAACGCATAAGCAGGACATTTAATAATAACCATGTATTGCTGTCCTAAATAACACATCCATCAATTAACTTCCTGCTTATAAATCTATTGGGAAAGATAAACCCTTGAGCAAAATCAAACCAGATTAACAAGTATTTGTTGGACACTTGTTATGTGCAAGGCCCCATGGGTGATAAATAGAAACGTATTTCTAAGTAACTCCAAACAAGTAAGAGAAATGAGAAGAAATAATTGGGAAAACTAAGGAAGAAAATAACAGTTAAAAAAAGAAAAAAAAGAAAAGAGAAGAGATGTCTCAAAGCAAGGCTTGATCAAGTTCCAGGTGAATATTAAGACTTACAAGAGTAGCCAGAAGGGACAAATTACTTCCGATGACATAGGGGGAAAAGGAAGGGTTTATGAAGAAGGCAGAACTTAAGCTGGGTCTTGAGTGGGAACTGGACTTGAAGGAGAGGCAGTCTGCTTGAGTTGCTTTCTCCTTCTACCTCCAGGTGTGTGATCCCGGGCCAGGGACCTCAATTTCCTGATGAAAACAATAATTCCTATTCATAAGGTTTTCTGGAGCTGCTGTAAAAAAGAACCACAAACTCTGTGGCTTAAGACAACAGAAATTTATTGTCTCTGGGTCTTAAGGCTTGAAGTTCGAGATCAAGGTGCTGCTGAGACTTTACTCCCTCTCCATCTGCAGGGAAAAATCCTTCCTTGCCTCTCCTAACTTCTGATATTTGCTGGCAATCCTTGCTGTTTCCTGACTTCTAGATGCATTTTGTTTTCTTTACTTTCTCCCTTCTCCATCTTCATGTGACCTTCTGTGTCTCATCTCTTATAAGGACGTCCATCATATTGGACCATGAGCCCACCTTACTCCAATCCGACCTCATTTTAACTTAACTAATTCAATTTGCACTGATCCTATTTCCAAATAAGTTTATATTCACAGGTACTGCGGTGTGTGTGTGTGGGGGGGGGTTAAGACTTCAATATCTCTTTTGGGAGGGGCCACAATTCAATCCATAACATAAGGTTATTGTGAAATTAAAATGTGATAACATATATAAGACACTTAGAATAGAGCCTGGGACAGGGTAAGAGCTATTATTGGTATATCAAGGTAGACAAAATGTTGTAAGCAAAAACGCAAGATTTATTCAGGCCACAGTAAGGGAAGCAATTGTCTTTGGTGGAAAGTTTATTCAGGGCGTTAGTAGATATCAATGCTGCATGTACTCTTTGTTATTCCCTGAGAAGAACAGCCAACCATATTTCCTGTCTCTTCACCGTGTGTTGTGTTGGGCCATGTTCTACCTGAAATCATATGTAGAACGTATTGGACAGTTGGGGATTAGTATAGTGATTTTTTTAATGAAGTTTTATTGAGTTATATTCACATGCCATTTAATCATCCAAAGTATATAATCAGTGGTTCCCAGTGTCATCATATAGTTGTGAATTCATCATCACAATCAATTTTTATACATTTTCATTACTCCAAAAGCAATAAGAATAAAAATAAAAGTAAAAAAGAACACCCAAAATGTTCCACCTCACCCCCCCCCATTATATGTATTTATTTTGTCTTTATTTTCTTACTCATCTGTCCATAGCCTGGATAAAGGGAGTGTCAGTCACAAGGTTTTCACAATCACATGGTCATACCCATAAAAGCTCTAGAGTTATGCAATCATCTCCAAGAATCAAGGCTGCTGGATCACAGTTCAACAGTTTCAGTCATTTCCCTCCGGCTACTCCGATACACCAAACACTGAAAAGGGATATCTGTACACTGCATAAGAATAACCTCCAGAATGACCTCTCACCTATATCTGAGTCTCTCAGCCACTGAAACTTGCCCCACCTCGCACACCCACCATCCACCCACCTGTCCAAGTTAGAAATACCATCTTCGAATTCTTCTTGACTCCAATTATTTGGTAACTATTTCCTACTCTACAGTTGAAATATTTCTAAAATCTCTCCATTGCTATAGTAGTTCTGTCCCTATCATCACTGCTCAGATCACTAGTGTAGCTTCCTGTTTGTTTTTCATTCTCTGGACCTAATTCCTTCCAATCCATTCTCCCTTTGCTGCCAGAATGTAAGAAGAATGTAACACTTCTTACCACAGCTGGGACTAAGGCAAGGAGAGTGAAGCACTTGCCTCAGGCACCTCAGGGAACCTCAGAACGCAAGCAATCAAGATAAAATATTCTTTTAATGCAATATTTTTAAAGCAGCAAAATCAATGCAAAAAATCCATGATGAACAGAATATCAAAAAATTACTTAAATACAGGATGTGACCCTGCACTCGCCTAGGATTTGGCCTCACTCGCCTTCCTGAGTCACGGCTCCTTCTTACTTTACAAGGCTTTGACACAGTTTACTACTGACAGGGTTTTATTTGAATGCTGAAAAGGTGCCACAAATATAAACGTGACTCTACCTCCTGCCCATTAAAGACTTGTGGCAGTAGGGAAAATACATACGGTTACGAGGAATTTAAAGAATTTAAGGTCGTATTTCCCTTGGCTCAGATTTTCAGTTATAGTCACACCAAGAAACAGTTTTGGGTGGCCTCCACCATAGAAACTGCCAGGTTCTGAAAGGCCACACAGAGAGGAATAACACATGCTCCCCAAACACTCCTCCACAGGCTGTGCATTCCGGGGGTTAAGAGAGCAGGTTTTGGCATCAATTAGGCTGGATTTGAATCCTGACTTCACTGCACAAAGACCAGAAACTTCCCTCAATTTCCTATTTGCCTCTTAGGATTATTCAAAGATAAGATGAGATAAAGCTCAGAATGGCACGTAACAGGGTCTGGCATGCAGGATGTAGTCAATAAATGTCAGCTGCTGCTATCACCATCACCATCTCAGTGGATGAGGAGAGAATCCACCTGCCCTGTGCATCTACCAGTCCAATTAGATCACACACTCACATCCACCCACACAATCCGTTAGATCGCACACCCACCATCCACCCACCTGTCCAAGTTAGAAATACCATCTTCGAATTCTTCTTGACTCCAATTATTTGGTAACTATTTCCTACTCTACAGTTGAAATATTTCTAAAATCTCTCCATTGCTATAGTAGTTCTGTCCCTATCATCACTGCTCAGATCACTAGTGTAGCTTCCTGTTTGTTTTTCATTCTCTGGACCTAATTCCTTCCAATCCATTCTCCCTTTGCTGCCAGAATGTTATTTTCTACAAAGATGTCACTTTCTCATTAGCTCCTGCAAAGAATCTCAGATAGTGTGGAGTGGAGTATGGACTCACCCGAGCATCATGTAATTAGGTCTTTCCTGACCTGGACTTTGTCCAGCTCCCAGCCTTATCCCTCACCCTGTTACACGCTTGAACTCAACTCTCCAGCCATACTGAACTGGCTGATCCCCTGCCCGCCATGCTGTCTCTCTCACTTGGGCTTGAGGGCACATGATTTTTTTTTTTTAATATCCAACTCAAGTCTTTATTGACTACTTCACCCTGGGGCCACCAGTGCTAACAGGTAGAAGGTGTGTGCTTGTGTGCTAAAAGGCACCTTTATGCATATCAAGGACCTCAGAACACATCCATCATGAGGAAGAACAAATCCAGTTTAGAACTTCATGGCAGTTGGAAGGGGAGAGGGAAGTGGCACAGTATATACAGAGATTTAAGAGGATGCTGGAGGAGGATCTTTAGTCACAGGGCACCATGGTGTTGAAGAAGGAAAAGAGACAGAGTCAGCCACTAATCTGGACACCCTCTGCCTCAGCCAGAAGGTAGATTTCAATGGCCTCCACCAGGGGCAGTGCCTCCACTGCAGTCTCCATCACGCCAGGCCAACCGCAGCTTCTGCCTCTGCCAACTGCTGCCGCACAGCTGCCTGATGCTGCTGCTGGTGGGTCTTGTGGTGTTTCCAGAGGTTGGAGAAGGAACGGTAGCTCTTGCCGCAGTCGGGACAGGAGTAGGGCCGTTTGCCCGTGTGAATGCGACGATATTCTGAAATGCGCATGGAGATGGCAAAGGCTTTGCCACATACTTCACAAGCAAAGGGCCGCTCCCCTGTGTGTAGGCGCCAGTGGTCCTTCAGGTGGGTGCTTTGGCAGAAGGCTTTGCCGCAGTCTGGACATGGATATGGCTGCTCACCTGTGTGGATGCACCGGTGTATCTGCAGTGATGTCTCTGTCTGAAATACCCTTCCCCAGTGTCTGCCGGTACACCTTCATCCCAGTAGCCTTTGTCCTTCTTGGTTCAACTGCAACCTCTTCCATGAAGACCTACTGTCCCCACCCAAAGCCTGAGTCAGTCATCTGTCCAGTATTTCCATAACACGTAGGCTACTCTCAACAATAGCACTTCTCACATTGCGTCATGTTGATCATTTACTTGCTTGAGCACTTCAGGGCCAGAAACCATCCTTAATCATCTTCCACCACCAACATCCAGCACAATGCATGACACAGTGAGTTGAGATTCATTCTGGGACCTGATGCTTCAGTGGAACAGAACATATATAGATTTTTCTCTCTCTCTCTCTCTCTCTCTATGTACATATATATCTTCTGTTCATAATTAACAATAGTAAAATAAAGAATATAATCCGATACTAGATAACAGAAAAGCCTATGGGAGCTCAGAAAGAGATTCTACCCTGGGCTAGAGGTGGGGGTGGAGGTTTAATGGGATACATGGGATTTATGCTGAAATCATGCCACCTCTAAACGGGCTTGGGTGGCTTTAAGAGGCATAAGTTACAAGGTTTGGAAAGTAGCTAAGATCCTGCCAGCCTGGGAGTGACTCTTACACAATCTGCCTTAGTCCAGAATGAGTACAGCTTCAAGAATCACTTCTGGAGATGTCTGTTAAATATTCCTTCCAATATTAAACATCTGATAGACACTTATCTCTCACCAGTCATGAGCTGAAAAAGTCACTGCAACCCTGGTAAGCAGAAAGCATGGCCCTGTCAAGCCTAGAACTATGTGATGATATTGTGAGCCATTGCTTGTATAATATGTTTGGACTGTACATGTGTGGATATTTATCAACACAAATATTTAAAACAAACAAACAAATAAAAAAAGACCCAGAAGTTTGAAAGCAACCAGAATGCTGTTACTTGTTAATTGCATTTCTTTGGGCCATTTTCTTAGCTCCCGCCCTGGCCTCTTCATCTGTGAGATTGGTCTAATGTAAGCCACCTCTCAGTGTTGCTATAAGGAATAAAAGTAGCATAGCAGGGGGTCCAGGGAAACTCGCCACCCCACCCCTTCCTTTTCTGAACAAGAGTGGGGTGCACAGGGAAAGTGAGAACCCCATGGCTGCGTGACTGGTGAAGCTGGGCTGGAAACTGCGGCATATGCCTGAGCTCAGGGTGGGCTCCCTCTCCTGCCTACTCAGGTGAATGGACCCGCCAGGTAAGCAGGTGGGGAGCGGAGGTCTCTCACCAAGGGCCCAGGGAGTTTGCTATCTGGAATTGGCAGAAACTGAGAGAAGAAACACGGCGATGGGTGATGTGCCGGTTTGAAAGGATGTAAGTACCCTAGAAAAGCCATGTTTTAATCTTAATCCCATTTTGTAAATGGATTTTACAGCCATTTCTTCTAATCCCTATTCAGTACTGTATTTTTGAAACTTTAATTAGATCATCTCCCTGGAAGTGTGACTCAATCAAGAATGGTTGTTAAACTGGATTAGGTGGAGACGTGTCTTCACCCATTCAGGTAGGTCTTGATTAGTTTACTGGAATCCTATAAAAGAGGAAACATTTGGAGATGCGGAAGATTCTGAGAGAGCAGAACGACATAGCCATGAGAAGCAGAGAGTGTACTAGACAGCGACCTTTGGCGATGAAGAAGGAGAATGCCTCCCAGAGAGCTTCATGAAATAAGAAGCCAGGAGAAAAAGCTAACAGATGACGCCGTATTTGCCATGTGCCCTTCCAGCTGAGAGAGAAACCCTGAACTTCACTGGTCTTCTTGAATCAAGGTATCTTTCCCTGGATGCCTTAGATTGGCCATTTCTATAGTAAACTTGCCTTAATTGGGACATTTTCTTGGCCTTAGAACTGTAAACTAGCAACTTATTAGATTCCCCTTTTTAAAAGCCATTCTGTTTCTGGTATATTGCTTTCTGGCAGCTAGCAAACTAGAACAGGTGATAAGTTCAAGGACATCAGCAAGAAACTATAATGTAAGCAGTCTACGCTTATGTGTTTAGGATGTGGAGGAACAGATGGATGGATGGATGGATGGATGGATGGACAGAGGTAGATAGATGAGATAGATGATGATAGGTAGGTAGATAGGGTGATATAACAAATGTGGCAAAATGTTAAAAGTTGGCACATCTGTGTATCTGGGTAGGGGGTATTTTGGAGTTCTCTGTATTGGTTTTGTATTTTTTTTGCAACTGCCCTGTAAGTTTGAATTATTTCAAAATAAAAAGAAGAAAAGACTACAGCTGCCTGCAGAGCTTTCCAGAGCACCCACCTGGACGACTACTTTCCAGATTCCAGAAACCCCGGCGTCACAGGGTGAAGCCTATGCACATTCTGCCCCTTGAGTCTTTCTCGCCCATTTTTCATTTCTTAGATAAGTTTCAAGAAATGAAAACCCACCACCAATCCCCACCACCATCCATCAGCTTGCCTGGGAGAAACGTCATTTTCAGGCGGCAGCCACAGGGGCCCATGTCCCTCTCTAGCGCAGGGCCTGGGGTGCAGGGCCTGGGGAGGGGGACCTGGCTTCCCTAAGGTCCTGGGGCCCTGGGGCCAGGACGGCAGAGCCCAGAGCAGCGGCGAAGGAACTGAGACAACACACCACCAATCAGGAGATTTTGATCTTGCATCAAGGCATTTTATTAAGACATTCCAAACTCAAATACAGATAGAATCTGCAGAAAAGACTAGACTCAGGCAGTAAATACAACAATGGCCCAAATCCAGGCCTGACAATTTATGAGAGATTGGACATTACAGACTGATTAAGTCCTAAGGTCCCACCTGGTTTTGACTTTGCCCAGCTGTCTGACCATCAGTTGTCTGGTTGCGTATTTGTTTCATGCTGGGTGTTTTTTGCAAGAGAGTGGGCAAAGTCAAGTTTAAGAAGAACAAGACATGCAGAGCCTAAGGGGATAAGCGGCTGAGAAAGTTAGGGAAAAACAGAAGGCAGAGTGGAGGAAGCAAGGACTTACCAGGGGGAGAGAGTGAGGCCTCCCACTGCTCCCAGGCAGCAGTGGAGGCCGGACCCGCCTAGCAGCAGCATTGCTTCTTGCAGCAGCACTTCTGCTGGCAGCAGCACTTCTGCTGGCAACAGCCCTTCCCACAGCCGCACGAGCCGCAGGAGCCACAGGAGTGGCAGGAGGGGCGGCAGCAGACGACCACGGGGGTGCTGCAGCAGCCCCCACAGCAGCCGGCGCAGCAGGGGCAGCAGGAGGAGCAGCAGCCCACCCGGTAGCACCTGCAGGTGGTGCAGCTGCCGCAGCCACCACTGCAGCCACCGCCGCAGCCGCCACCGCAGCCACCGCCGCAGCCACCGCAGCCACGGCTGCAGCCACCACAACCTCCACAGCCACAGCAACCCATGGTGTCAGTAGAGAGGACTCTGGTGAGTGAGGGGAGAGGAGTCAGGAAGCGAGAGTGAGGTCTGATGCCTCCTTCTTGGGGGCCCTTTTGTACCGTCTCTGGGGACAGGAGAGTTTGGACACATGACCACTTCCTTGTGATTGTTTATTTCAGCTTCTACAGGAAAACCCCAGATTCCTGCAGTTTATTTCCCTACAAAACACCTTTAGTCTTGTAAAATGATTTATTCTCAGTTTGGCTAAATTTGCCTCTGTTTCATTCAATGGGAATACTCAGCAAAGAACCTAGCCCTATTTTCAAATATAGATAATCCTGGAATTGATGAACTGGAGATAAGTAACTGCCCATTGGCATTTTCCTCTCTCACTAGTATTTCCCCAGAGGAGTCATACTTCTCTCCACACAGCTCCTGGCAAAACTCCCAGGTATCACTTCAGTAGAGGAAAGTAAACGCAGAACCTTAAATAAAGGTTGTAGCTTCCAGCACCTGCTCTTTCCATCCGGGATCTGGATGCCAAGGATCAAAGATCCCACAGCCGTCTGAGTTAGCGGGTACAGCTGTTTCTTCTGCCCGGGCTACTGCCCTGACCGCAAACGGTGAGTTCACCTAATGGATGATAAAAACCACCCTCGCCGTGGAAGCCCGCACTCTTCACGCCAATTTTCAAGCCCTTGTCGTCCTTGGATTTCTTCCCCATACTTCTTGCATGAGTCATGTTTGCAGATCACTCTTAAAAACAGAGCAGCTGTCAAGCAGTCACTGGGTGTGATCTCAGAAGAGGCCCCAGGCAGCTGACACTGTACTGCAGCTTTGTAGTAAATCTAAACATCAGGACGTGTGACTCCTTTGATTTTGTTTTGCTTTTTTCAAGACTGCTTTGGCTATTCTGGTTCCCTTGCATTTCCATATGAATTTTAGGATTGACTTGACAAGTTCTGCAAAAAAGCAAGCTGAGATTTTGCTAGAAAGCCTCACTCATCAGAATGCCTGAGGAATGGGTGGAATTAACCTTAAGCTTCCCAAAATGCGTTTAGTAGAACACTAGTTCCACAGGATGCAAAAGTGTATTATATACACACAAAAGGTTTAAATGTTGTGCTGGTTTGAAAGGATGTATGTACCCTAGAAAAGCCATGTTTTAATCAAAATCCCATTTAATAATCCCTATTCAATACTGTATGTTTGAAACTGAAATCAGATCATCTCCCTGGAGATGTGATTTAATCAAGAGCCGTGTTAAGCTGGAATAGGTGACTACATGTCTCCACCCATTTGGGTGGGTCTTCATTAGTTTCTGGAGTCCTATAAAAGAGGAAACATTTTGGAGAATGAAAGACATTCAGAGAGAGCAGAGCAGAAGGACATAGGCATGAGAAGCAGAGCCCACCAGCCAGCGACCTTTGGAGATGAAGAAGGAAAATGACTCCTGGGGAGCTTCATGAAGCAGGAAACCAGGAGAAGAAGCTAGCAGATGACACTGTGTTCACCATGTGCCCTTCCAGATGAGAGACGGACCTTGATATGTTCACCATGCGCCTTTCCAGCAGAGAGAGAAACTCTGACTGTGTTCACCATACGCCTTCTCACTTGAGAGAGAGACCCTGAACTTCATCGGCCTTCTTGAACCGAAGTATCTTTCCCTGGATGCCTTAAATTGGACAGTTCTATAGACTTGTTCTAATTGGAATTTTCTTGGCCTTCGAACTGTAAATTTGAAACTTATTAAATTCCCCTTTTTAAAAAGCCATTCTGTTTCTGGTATATTGCATTCCTGCAGCTAGCAAACTAGAACAAATGTATTAGGAAATTATAAATCTAAATAAAGCCAAACAGGCTTTTTGTCTGTGGTACATCTTTAAAATACAAAAAAATATGAAGAAAAAAGCATTATCTATAATTTCACGATTTAAAGGTAATGACTGATAATTTTTGGTGTAAATATATACATATTTAACAGAATTTTTGCTTTTCTGAGCATGAAAATTCTGTATGTTCATTGTAGAAAATTTGAAAAATACACAGAAATATAAAGAAAATAAATATTACCCACAACTGCACCTTACTGAAATAACTACTTTCCTCATTGTAAGTTTCTCCCAGAATTTGTATAAAGATTTGTGCATTATTTTAAAAGCAAAAAATGTTATTGTATATTTACTGAGTTTTAATGCTTTTTAGCTTATTGTAATAAAAATCTTCACACACACACACATGAAATTTCTCCACTCCTCTCTAGACAACCTCTCAACTGAACTGTTCTAATTCAAGTACCTAATGGCCTCCAGGTGGTTAAGTCCAGTGTATGCTCTCAGGCATCAAGTATGATGATTTCTCCACAATATGTAATTGATGTATCTCTCTTTCTTTAAATGCTCTCATCTCTTTTATGAGACGTAATTCTATGTTTTCCCCAACCTTTCTGGCAATTTCTGTTCAATCTACTTTGCTAAAAATGACTCTGCTTGGAAGACTTGAAACAGTAGCATGTAGTCTTTCTTGTTGAGGTCTCCTTGGCAGAGCTTCACTTTCTTTGTATCCTGTTTACTCCTAAGTTGAATACATTGAACTTTATTGCAAGGAACTAGCTGTTTTACAAATACAATTTTTCTGAAGACCTTTGGTCTCAAATGTTTGCAAAGATATTTTCCCCAATATGGAATCCTCTTTCTCTTTCTCTTTGTGTGTGTGTGTTTGTTTCTTCTGAGAATAATCAGATTAAGGAGGGAGCTATAAATCTCCACCTACTAGAGTCTAGACTCTCCATCCACTAGAGCGTGGGCCAGCACTGATCAATAGAACTTTCTGTGATGATGGAGATATTCTATTCTGTTCTAGCCAATATGGTAGCCACTTGTCACATGTGGTTACTGAGTTCTTAAAATATGGCTAGGGTTTTAGTTTCCTAGGCTGCTTAAACATATACCATGAAATGGTTCATCTTGAACAATGGGGATTTATTAGCTTGCTGTTTTGAGGCTGAGAAAATGTTCAAATCAAGGCATTATATAGCAAATGCTTTGTTCCCCAACACTGCTTGCTGGTGATCCTTGGTTCCTCTGTCACATGGCAAGGCGCATGGCAGTGTCTTCTGGTCTCACCCTTCTCATTTGGGTTTCATTGCTTTCAGCTTCTTGCTTCCATGGCTTTTCCCTTTTTTCTGTATATTCATTCCATTTATGAAGGACTCCGGGAATAGGATTAAGTCCTACTCTGAATGAGATGAGTCACACCTTAACTGAAGTAGCCTCATCAAAATGAGGTATATACTGGGCGGCTGCCGTGGCTCAGCAGGCAGAGCTCCGACTTGCCGTGCTGGAGGTCTGGAGTTCCATCCCTGGTGCCTCCTGCCCATATGCAAATTAAAGAAAAAAAATGAGGTGTATACTGAATGAAGCTGAATGTGAGAATGATAGAGGGAGGAGGGTTGGGGGCACAAATGAAATCAGAAGGAAAGATAGATGACAAAGACTGAGATGGTATAATCTAGGAATGCCTAGAGTGTATAATGATAGTGACTAAATGTACAAATTTTAAAATGTTTTTTTCTTAGTGTCTTTTTTTAATTTTTTATTAATTTTAAAATGTTTTTGCATGAGGGAGAACAAAGGAATGTCAATTCTGCAGGGTGCTGAAAATAGATGGTAATTAATATTTTAAAACTTTAGCTTATGTGTGAGACGAAAGCAAAAAATGTTTATTTGGTTCAAAATTTATATTTTGACTAGTGCATTTCCTAATATAACTTATGAGAACAGCTTAATTGAACACCATAGTACATGGAACCTTGAGTAGGACATGAGACTTTGTGGGTTTGTCCAGAGTGATGCCCCAATAAATTCCAGAGTGATTTGAACAGTGAATAAAAAAGTATTTGCGAAGTCCCCTTGGGGAAATGGTGAGAAAGGGGGAAAATTCAACTTCCCCAAGTAGAGAATTCTTGATATTCTCAGAAGCAGTGGGGACAGTCAAAGCAATAGGCTGAGCCCCCAATCTTGGGGTTTGTTCATATGAAACTTAACCTTGCAAAGGACAGACTAAGCCTACTTAAAATTAGGCCTAAGAGTCACCCCCAAGAGAAAGTCTTCTGTTGCTCAGATGTGGCCTCTCTCTCTCAGCCAACACGACAAGCAAACTCACTGCTCTTCCCTTCTCTACATGGGACATGACTCCCATGGGTGTAAACCTTCCTGGCAATGTGGGACAGAAATTCTAGAATGAGCTGGGACTCAGCATCAAGGAGTTGAGAAAACCTTCTTGACCAAAAGGGGGAAGAGTGAAATGAGACAAATAAAGTGTCAATGGCTGAGAGATTCCAAACAGAGTTGAGAGGTTATCCTGGAGGTTATTCTTACACATTAAGTAGATATCACCTTTTTAGTTAAGGTGTGATGGAGGGGCTGGAGGGAACTGCTTGAAAATGTAGAGCTGTGTTCCAGTAGCCATGTTTCTTGAAGATGATTGTATAATGATATAGCTTTTGCAATGTGACTGTGTGATTGTGAAAACCTTGTGTCTGATGCTCCTTTTATCTACCTTATTGACAGATGAGTAAAATATATGGATTAAAAATAAATAAATAATAGGGGGAACAAATGTTAAAATAAATTTAGTAGATTGAAATGCTAGGGATCAGTGAAAGGGAGGGGTAAGGGATATGGTATGTATGAATTTTTTTCTGTTTTCTTTTTATTTTTTTTTCCGAATTGATGCAAATGTTCTAAGAAATGATCATGATGATAGATATACTATGTGATAATATTGTGAGTTATTGATTATATAACAAGAATGGAATGATCATATGGTAAGAATGTTTGTGTTGTATGTGGATATGTTTCATAAATAAAAGAAGAAAAATGAGGTGTAAAGAGCAGGCCATGATGGCTCAGCAGGCAGAGTTTTCACCTGCCATGCTGGAGACCCAGTTCAATTCCGGTGCCTGCTCAAGGGGGAAAAAATATGAGGTTTACACACATAATGGGTTTACACCCACAGGAATGGATTAGACTTAAAAATGTTTTTCTAGCATACATATAGCTTTAAACACCCCATGGAACAACAGAATTTTTTACTCCATTTAATTTGAACTTAAATAGCCCATATGTGATGAGTGGTTATCATATTGGACAGCTCAGTTCAGGACTGAGAACACCTTGAGGGCAGGGACAACACTGTATTGTTCTTTGTATCAATTTTGCAAAAGTTTAATAATCATCTACTACATTCCAGACACTGTGTAGCACTAATGAGAGTAAGATGGATGGGGGTTGGACCCGGCCATAAAGAAGCACATAAAGTCCACCAAAAAAGACAGACACATAATAATCTAATATGAAAAGCCCTAAAACAGAAAGTCAAGTGAAAACATCCAAGGGATCAATTAATTAAATCCCTAGCACCTACCATACATATAATACAGTCAGTCCTGGTAAACTGTTGTTTTAAAAACGCAAATTTGTTCTAATGTGATTGATAAATCAGGGAACAAGCTGAGACAATGCAAGCCTTGTGCTTGGCTTATGCGTGATTTTGTCCATGAGAGACATCAAGTGAATACAGAAAACAGCACCCATCTAAGCCGAGCCATGTAGGAATACACAAGGTATACACACACACACCTCAAACATCCACCACCGACCTCCATCCACCCCATGTGCTGCTGGAACCACACCCTTCCACATCTGCAGTAACAACCTCCATCAGATTTCAGAGAATCCTCCTTCCACCACGTGACAGCTCACGAGCTGCAGCCATTCTGATGCCCATGTCCACAAGCAAACGCAGGTCTTTTTACAGGAAAGTGTCATATTTATTATAGCATATATTTCTTTTCCCCCCCTTTTCTATTGAGGTAAAACATATATAATGAGATTTACTATTTTAACTACTTTTATGTGTATAATTCAGTGGCATTAGGTACATTCACAATGATGTATAGTCATCACCTCTATTTCTAGAACTTTTTCATCATTTCCAAAGTTCAAGCAATAATTCCCCCTTCCTTTTTTTTCAAAGCCCTGGTAACCTCTAGTCTATTTTCTGTCTCTGTGAATTTTCCTGTTTTGGATACCACATAAAAGTGGAATTATAAGATATTTGTCCCTTTGTGTCTGGCTTATTTCACTGAGCATAATGTTTTCAAGGCTCATGAATGTGCTACCATTTTTATTAGGTTCCTATGTTCTTTTAAGGTGTCACTGATGAAGTTTTGAGTGTTATAGCCCAAACTCCTTTTTCCCTATAAGCCCTGTTTATTTTATTGTGCAATTTTGCATTCAATTTGTCCACTGCTATACTTTTTGTTGCTATTTTGAAGGTGTTTTTTTAAAATAAGCCCACTATTGACACTTATTATGAAATGGGCTGGCTTTTGAATTGTACAACAGCAAATTACCACTAAAAATAACTGTCTTTAACTGTCTTTTTTTAATGACAGACTTGGAAAAAGCCTCTACAGGTACTGCATGAATGGACTGTACTCTCTTAGAAAAACTAGAGAGCACATAGGTTTGAAGTTGAAACAGTGACTGATGTGGCCCAATTGATGTTGTCTCTAACAAGGGCTAACAGACAAAGATAACGTCCTTTGAAATGAAAGCAGGAAGCAAAATCTGCACTGGCCTGTCATCAGTTTCATGTACATCTTGAAGACATAGTCTGCTCCTGAGCTCTTGTACTCTGCTGCTACACGGAGAGACTGGTTTCTCTAGTACATCTCAATTAGTCACTTTAATTGAAGGATAATATCAGTCCATACCAAATCGGCAGTTGGAAGTTGTGCTCCCATTGGGCTTCCTAGGCATACTCTTGGGCCCAAAGAGGAAGGTCAGTAAAGGACTGCCCAGGAGCATTTGCCCATCCTTTGCATGGACTTCGGATGGTAATGGAGAGTAAGGTCACCGCCATTCTTCTGTATGAAATGTTTCAGGTTCAAAGGTCCATATTTGGATCCGAAACCTAGTACTGGCACAAAACTTTAATTTTCTCCTCTGCCAATGCAGCAATATCTTCTTTTTTCCTGTTCTCCAGGTTTGTCATTATTAGAAGAGGTGGTGGTTTAAGACTCATTATCCAAGTTCTCATAAACATGTTCCATTACTTTCTGGGCATGGAGCATGTCACTAGCAGAGAGTCTATTTTTTCTTAAGGTTTTTGCTCCCAATGATGCATGACGTTGGAGGCAGAAAGGAATTTTGTTGAGTTTGGACATATTTTTCTCCATGGTGATGCTAATTGCCCATTGCGGCATCATCTCATCAAGAAGCATGACTCAGCCTCACCCCAGGGATCTCGGCAGAGCAGCCTGAGCAGTGTGGGGCCTCCAACTTCACCAAAGACCACAGGTCGGGGGCAGAGCACTTGAAAATATCCATTTCCCTTTTGTACTCGGTTCTTTTGCTTCCCGTTTACACAGTTTACTTCATCTTCTTCTACGTCCACTGGATTCACGTGTACTAGCCAATATTCTAGGAGTGCCTGGGGTAAAAGTCCTTCTAAGTCCAAGTTTGGATCTAACCCATCTGGACTGCTGAAGCTAGCATCTTTCTCAGAAACCCAAGCAGCAAAACAGTCACTCTCATCCAAAGTAATAGTCAACATCCTTATTTTTAAGTCTACTGAGAACCAATATGGCACATACACCATTTTAAACCTTTTCTTAATTTCATCTTCAAAACTCACTTTACCCAGATCTACAACTTTACATGCCTTCAAAGCATCCCAATATGCCACATTATCATTGGTCTCTTTGGTTGGTAAATGTCTCTTCTCATTAAGAATGTGGCACTGACTAATACTGGCACCCTCTTTAATAACCTGGTCGGGCTGTGTACAAAGAGGTGTTACAGGATTTGCTCAGTCATTGTCATCATCTCCAGAGGCTCTAAAATTACAGATTTTCTTCAGTGTCCATTTATTTACTGTAGACTTGGTGCTGCCAACTAAATTGCAGGAGGAGGATCAGCTGACCTGTCAAGCGCCATCTTGAGAACTGGTGCTTTTTCTTCACAAATTAGCACCAGGTCTCTGAAAGTAAATCCCCCTCCAGAATACACATGCAAAGCCATCATTGACTCGCAGAGCCTTGATCACGGACTCAGTGTGTTGCTGTACATATCTGCTGTCCAAGGGACCAAAGGTAAGCTGTCCATTCAGAACTGCCAGAAAGGCACTATGTGCCATCTCGATTCAATAGCAATGCTTTTACATTATCTGTGTGCTCGTTAAGCTTCATTAATTTGCACATGTTCTTGGGTCCCACACTCTGAACACCTTCTCAGTGGACGCTGATCTAATGATAGTTTCCAGTTGATCCATTGCCAGGCTATAAATGGAATCTTTGTTCCCACTTAGAGAAGTTGTGACTGTGTTATCTGATGTAGTCAATGCTTTTTGTTTGCCATGTACTTTTCCAGTTGAGAGAGAAACCCTGAACATCATCAGTCTTTCTTGAGTGAAGGTAACCTCTTATTGGTGCCTTAATTTGAACATTTTCACAGCCTTAGAACTGTAATCTTGCAACTTAATAAATTCCCCCTTTTAAAAAGCCATTCTGTTTCTGATATATTGCATTCCGGCAGCTTGCAAACTAGAACTAAACCTAATTTATAGATTTTTAAAAAGATGATTACATGTGTTAAGCGCATAAAATGTATACAGATAGACTAAGAGACAGAAAAAATTAAAGTAATGTAACTTTCATCTGGGAGGCTATTACTGATCAGCCAAAGAGGGAAAACTGGATTTCCTCAGGTTAGCTCATTCATATCATTCAAAAAGTACTGTATTTTCAAGTAGGAGTATTGAACAAATGCAGTCTTCTATTAAATATCTCCATCAGTTCTGATTCCATTTCCAAAACAGAAGTGAATTTATCACAAGTTAAATAAGCAACTTAATCGAGTTGTATGCACCCATGAGGAAGTAACAAACCGGAAGTAGGAGGTGCCACAGGACCTGGTCAAAATAACAACCAGGTAATGACTCCATGTCATGTGCAAGCCTCCAGATGGAGTATTTAATGGCTCCCTGGCGGAGGCAAACGTCAGTCCTCATTCACCTCTGCTAACTCTTCTCCCCTCACTCACCAAGTCCTCTCTACTGACACCATGGGTTGCTGTGGCTGTGGAGGCTGCGGTGGCTGTGGAGGTTGTGGTGGCTGCAGCGGTGGCTGCGGCGGTGGCTGCGGTGGCTGCGGCGGTGGCTGCGGCAGCTGCACCACCTGCAGGTGCTACCGGGTGGGCTGCTGCTCCTCCTGCTGCCCCTGCTGCGCCGGCTGCTGTGGGGGCTGCTGCAGCACCCCCGTGGTCGTCTGCTGCCGCCGCTCCTGCCACTCCTGCGGCTGTGGCTGCGGGAAGGGCTGTTGCCAGCAGAAGTGCTGCTGCCAGAAGCAATGCGGCTGCTAGGAAGTCCAGCCCAGCTTCTGGTAGAGTTTTCTGGGATTTTGCTTGCCCCATTGGTAAGACTTTCCTTCATCCTTCTTCCTTTCTCATCTATGACCTGGAAGTCACTCATGTGCCCTCAAGGGCTGACAATTTAAACTTCCTGTCTATCACATCACAAATCTATAATTTCATATAAACAGTGAGAACAATGAAAACGAGACGACCCAGTTGCTGGAAAAACAGTTTCTGTGTTGAACTCATAGAAAATGGAAATCATAGTTACTAATTTCTTTGCTTCTCTGTAATTCTCTCACCCAATTTCTGTGCCTACACTTCTTTTCATTGCCCAGATATTACATACAGTTTCTACTATATTTTCATACCCAGCACTTGCTGAAAATAAAATGAATACTGTACCATAAAACAATGGTTAAAGGTCTCTTTTTTACTTTGTCATCTTTTGTGTTCCACAAATTCAACCAAGTTAAATAAATAAAGTTTGTTGGGAAGAATCTCCTCTATTGTCAAATTCTTTTTTTTTTTAATCAAAGTTGCACTGAGTTGCATTATGTGCCCAATACCCAGGGAAGAAACATTCACAATCAGAAACAGCTCTCAGAACAACAGTATTTACCTGAGGTCAATATCCATGTCTGACTTGTATATGACATTTATTTCTTTAAAGTCAATGGAATATTATTATATATTCTAAAAAATACCCACATCTCACCTCCTATCATTGGTTTTGGTTGAAGGGACATGATCCTAACTCCTGTTGTTGCGCAGGAGAAGGAACGCAGGTGTTTTACCTCAATCCACACCTGAAAAGGATATTCTTAAGAGGAATGTAGTGCATTTTCAAATGTACCTTAAATCTTTCCTTTTCTAATTTCAAGTGAAGGAACACAGCCTTCAAAAGAAAATATTTATCAGAGAAAGTGATCTTTGAAAGGGGTCATGATCAGGTCAGGAAAGCAGGGATGTGGGTATGTAGAAATGGTTTGTGCTGGCGTAGGCTGAGACAGATTGTGGGCAGAGGTGTGTTCAGCTGTTGTTGATGTTCATTGACCCAGAATTAGGCTCAAGATGTGAGGTGATTGAATAAGAGTTGTTCTGTCTGAGCCTTAGGCGTCCCTTTGTTTTTTCTCTAGCATCATTCTTAAAAATGGCAAAAGTGTTTTAGTTTTACATTTGCTAATTTCTCAGAGTGATTCTCCACCTAATTGGAAGAAAAACAAAGTGAATGTGCAAAACTGATCAAGGTCCCATCATATCATACTATTTATGCACACTCATGTGCAAGGAGGTAAAGATTTTTTTAATGTCTCTGTGAGATATGGAGACAGGAGCTACAATGACTCTTAGTCAAGCCAAAGTAAGAACATAGCATGAGCACCTGATTGTCCAAGACCAAGGAAGCTGCTCTTGACATGTAGCTAAGAAAATATGAGTCAGAGAGAAAATATCCAATTGAGGAAATCAGTGACTACACTAAGTTGATTTAGAAACTGGGATGAATTAATTTACACCAAATTTGTGTCATAGCTTACACTTTTAGAAACCTGATGTAATCAGGTAATCATTTACATTTAAGTAGAACTTCTAAACATGACAAAGGGTGGCCTATTTTCTTTCAAAGAATAGAAAATCCATGCCCTCCATTGTTGGCCCATCCCAATGAAGCATCATCCTGCTACTGAAGATATTCCCCATGTACAACTGACATCTTCCCCACTTTCATGTTTCCTCTTGCTCAACAGACCCAAGTAACATCTAATGATCTGTTCATCAAACTCATTAACTGGAGGACAGTTTCTGTCTTTTTCGTGCAATATCCAACAACCCTGATTTTTTTTAGCATTAAGTGAAGTTAGGAAAAGACTTCATCAATGATCCTCAAAGTGGGGTCCCAGAGACCAGCAGGATCCGCATTACCTGGTGTGCTGATTTGAAAGGATGTATGTCCCCTAGAAAAACCATGTTTTAACCTAAATCCCATTTCATAAAGGCAGAATAATCCCTATTCAATACTGTATGTTTGAAACTGTAATAAGATCATCTCTCTGGAGATGTGATTTAATCAAGACTGGTTGTTAAGCTGGGCTAGGTGACGACATGTCTCTACCCATTTGGGTGGATCTTGATAAGTTTCTGGAGTCCTATAAAAGAGGAAACATTTTGGAGAATGAAAGAGATTCGGAGAGAGCAGAGCAGAACGATATAGCCACGAGAAGCAGATTCCGCCAGCCAGCGTCCTTTGGAGGTAAGGAAGGAAAATGCCTCCCGGGAAGCTTCATAAAACAGGAAGCCAGGAGAAGAAGCTAGCAGATTATGCCGTACTCGCCATGTGCCCTTCCAGATGAGAGAGGAATCCTGACTGTGTTCACCATGTGTTTTTCCAGATGAGAGAGAAACTCTGACTGTGTTTGATCGACCTTCTTGATTCTATTGACTTGTTTTAATTGGGACATTTTCTTGGCCTTAGAACTGTAAACTAGCAACTTATTAAATTCCCCTTTTTAAAAGACTTTCTGTTTCTGGTGTATTGCATTCCAGCAGCTAGCAAACTGGAACACCTGGGAACTTGTTAGAGCTGCCAATTATCTGGCCTTGTCCCAGAACTGAAAGAATCAGAAATTCAGGAAGTGGGACCAGCAGTCTCTGTTCTAATAAGCTCTCCAAGAGACCCTGATGCATGCTTAAGTTTGAGAACCTCTGAGCTATATCAGTTTAGAGGAAAAGGCTATTTTCCTTTTTCAGTTTGGAATACCATGCTTTTATTACAGACAATTAATTAACTGTGTCTCATTTTTTTCAGTGAAGATTTTTTAAAAAGATGACTTGGATTCCCAGCTACTAAAACAAATATCACACAATGCATAGGCTTGAACAGTGAGAATGTATTTGGCTCATGGTTTTGAGGCTAGGAGAGGTCCAAAATTGAGGCATCATTAAGGTGATGCTTTCTCCCTGAAGACTGGCATTCTGAGGTTGGCTGCCAGAGAACCCTGGTTCTTGGTTTTTCTGTCATATGGCAAGTGCATGTGGTAATGTCTTCTTTCTCCACTGGGTTCCATTGACTTCCATCCTCTTCTCATGGCCTGCTCTCTCTATGTCTGGATTTCATTCTGCTTATACAGGACTCCAGTAATCCTGATTCAAGCCAAATATGATTCAGTTGGCACATTTGAACTGAAGTGACATCTTCAAGAGATTCTGTTATAGTGAACGTCCACCAGAATGAGAGCCAAGACCAAGAACATGCCCGAACTGAAATCTGTTATTTTAAAACAGCATCTTTCCTCACTAAGACTATATCATCTGCCAAATTTCCCCAACAATTGCCACGCACTTTAA
The DNA here is from genome assembly GCA_004026745.1 of Myrmecophaga tridactyla. NCBI lineage: Eukaryota > Metazoa > Chordata > Mammalia > Pilosa > Myrmecophagidae > Myrmecophaga > Myrmecophaga tridactyla. The sequence continues at coordinate 47,757 of PVIY010003438.1, forward strand.
GGTCCACATCTCAACACACCCGTAAATGCCCACATAATCTGTACTACAGTCTCTGGTTACACTCCGTCTATAAAGCAATAGGGATAAATTATTCCAGGGATCTGAACAATGATGCAAAATTTCCACAAATGCAAGCAAATATCACTCTCTATAGACCAATCTCACCTCTTCAAAAAATTCAGATTCATTATAGGAAGATCCATAAATGCTAAATTGCCCTCTGTGGCTACCCAACAGAATATATAAATGGATGTTCTATACAGCACAACCAGGAAGACACATTCACCACAATATTGAACTGTGTATTGATCCCAAAATACCCTGGGTAGATGTTTATTCACCAGGCTATCATCTCCTAGATGGCACTAATTTTTTTTTTTTTTATGGTCAACTAATTTTTTTTAATTTATTTATTTTTTATTTATGATACACAACCACATACAAACAGAAACATTCTTA
>PVIY010003438.1:48315-113444 GCA_004026745.1 Myrmecophaga tridactyla
CTTTCTTACGTGGAAGGCACAGGATGGTCTCTGCTGGTCTTCTCTCCAGGCCCTTGGGTTCCAACAGCTTTCCCCGGGGTGACTTCTTTCTCCATCTCCAAAGGCCTGGGCTGAGCTGCAAGTGCTGAGATGAGGAATGCCAAGCTGCTTAGCTGTGCTACGTTGCATTCTCTCATTTAAGCACCAGCCAATTAAGCCAAACGTCACTCATTGCAGCAGACACGCCTCCTAGCTGACTGCAGATGTAATTGGCAACAGATGAGGTTCACGTACTGTTGGCTTATGTCCGCAGCAAGAAGACTAGGTATGCTCACCTGGCCAAGTTGACAACTGAATCTAACTAACACACCATATGATCACTCCATTCTTGTTATATAATCAAGAACTCACACTATCATCACATAGTTGTATATTCATCATCATGACCATTTCTTACATCTGCACTGATTCAGAGAAAGCAATAAAAAGAAAACAGGAAAAAAATCATACATACCATACCCTTTACCCCTCCCCTTCACCGATCACCAGCATTTCAATCTACTAAATTTATTTTAACATTTGTTCCCCCTATTATTTATTTATTTTTAATCCATATGTTTTACTGGTCCATTGATAAGGTAGACAAAAGGAGCATCAGACACAAGGCTCTCACAACCACACAGTCACTCTGCGACAGCCATATCATCACACAATTATCTTCAAGAAACATGGCCACCGGAGCACAGCTCCACATTTTCAGGCAGTTCCCTCCAGCCTCTCCATTACACCTTATAGATGGCACTAATTTGGGCCTGTTGTTTTCATCAATTACCCAGCACTCAAAATAATTTCTAAGAAATAACTGTTGAATGGGCAAATGAATATGTTGGTTACCCAATGAGGATTATATATACATATACATATATACATATATATACACACATACACACACACACACATATACATAGCTGGAATTCCTTTATAAATTGCAGAGTGCTAATAAAATATATTAATTTTATTATTTCTAGCTACTTCCACTTTTTGGTATGTGTGGAAACACTACTTCATCCTAAGTTTCGAAGCAAGAGATAAATAAGTCTGGAGGAGTTAGGTGAATGTGAAATGGAAGGGAAGAGAAGAGAGGCTGTGAGAAGATGAAGAGTGCTTTGGCCTGGCTGCAAATGACAAGAGCTATCTTTCGAGAGTTTTGTGTCATAAGGAAAGGCACAGGAACTGTGGGGTGGTTTTCCCATGGCCTGGTGAGGTCAGACCCACAGCTCCTTATAGAAGTAGTAAGAAAGAGATCTCTAGGAATTAACTAAGAGCTCTGCAGACAGGGCCTCACAGTAGCAATCAATTCGTACACTTTTTGAGCATCTGCCACATTTAGGAAACTGTATTAGGTATTGGGACTGGAGAATATGCTAACATTGTTACTACAAGACACAATTCCCTTAAGTAATATCATAACAGTGTTTAACATACAAGCATATCACTTATTATTAAGTTCCTATCCAATATGAATAAGTGAGGAAAGACGAACCAATAAGAGCAGAGAAAATAAGTGTGATGAGCCTGCCAAACTGAAGATGAAAAAAAGGCAATGGTCTGCTATAAAAATATTAAGTAAAAAAATTTTTTTAAATGTCAGGACTAAATGGCAATTATTTTTCCTGTTGGCTTGTTTGGTCAGCCTGAGGTTTTTGAAACCTGTGAATTCAGATGGGGCATGTGTTCTGTTCCTCACAACCTCCACCCCCATTTCCTTACTATACTCCTGTACCTTACCTGCCAAACCCCCAAGGGTCTGAATTTATGCACATCGAAATTGGGAGACATATATGTTATCTCCAAATATCTAAAGGCTACAGAAGAGCAATCAGACTTCGTCTCCTCCTTGTAAAGAAAAAGCAAGACCAGTGAGCAAAAGTTAAAAGGAGGCAGATTTCAGCCCAATATAAGGAAGACATTTTTTAATAGTTAAAGATATTTCAGATTCTGCAGGGAAAGATGCTTAGAATTTGTCTCCAACTGTAAGATTTAATCTAGGAGATGGAAAGACCCATCAACACATACTCGTCATGCAGCCTGATAGGTGACATCAGGGAGGCAGATAACATGCCAGCATAAAGACAGGGAAGTAAGGCCAACTGTCCAGCAAGCAAGGGAGACTTCCCAGGAAGGGACACTCAGCAGGTTCTTTGTTTTTTTATTTGTATTTTTATTTATTGTTAAACTTGTTTTGTTTTCATTACATAGTTGTGTATTCATCACATGATCATTTTTAGAACATTTGCATCCCTCCAGAAAAAGAAATAAAAAGAAAAGTTTCATACATCCCATAATCCTTACTTCTCCCTCTTACTGACCACTAGTATTTCAATCTAACCAACCTTCTTTTACCCTTTGTCCCCCCTATTATTTATTTATTTTTATCCTTTTTTTAAAAAAATCATCTGTCCATACCCTGGATAAAAGGAGCATCAGACACAAGGCTCCCGCAATCACACAGTTACACTGCAAATGCTATATCTTCATACAATCATCTTCAAGAATCAAGGCTACTGGAACACAGCTCAACAGTTTCAGGTACTTCCCTCCAACCACTCCAAAACATCACAAGCTAAAAAAGGGATATTTATATAATGCATAAGAATAACCTCCAAGATAACCTCTCGACTCTGTTTGAAATCTGTCAGACAATGAAACTTTATTTTCTCTCATTTCTCTCCTCCCCCTTTTGGTCAAGAAGGCTTTCTCAATTCCATGATGCCAGGTCCTGGTTCATCCTGGGAGTCCTGTTCACATTGCCAGGGAGATTTACACCCCTGGGAGTTATGTCCCACGTAGGGGGTAGGGCAGTGAGTTCACCTGCCAAGCTGGCTTAGAAAGAGAGGCCACATCTGAGCAACAAAAGAGGTTCTCTGGTGGTGACACTTAGGCGTAATTATAAGTAGGTGTACCTTCTCCTTCACAGGAATAAGTTTCATAGGTGTGAAACCCAAGAATGAGGGTTCAGTCTATTCATTTGGTTTTCCCCACTGCTTATGAGAATATCAGGAATTCCCCAGATAGTGAAGTTGAAAATTTCCTCCTTTCTTCCCATTTCCAAAGGGGACTTTGCAAATACTTTTTTTATTTTCTGCCCAAACTACTCTGGAATATATTGGGACATCACACCAACCTATACAAACCAAGAACTCACACCCTATTCAAGATTCCATGTAATTATGATGTTCAAATAAACTGACAATTAGTTAAATTAGATAATGTACTACCCAAAACATAAATTTCACACCAAATAAACATCTCTCCCTTTGGTCTCAATACAGAAGTTGAAGTTTTAAAATATGAACCATATCATCCTTTACCATGTATTCTGATATACATTTGTCCTATACAAATCAGCTTCATTCATATCTCTAGTCAAAGTCTGATTACTTTTTAACTTTTTTCTCAGCTGGTTCTTAAAGCACAAGCAGAAAGCTGTGTTAGGTATGAGGTGGGAGTGGGCAACAGAGAAGAGGCTATTTCAAGTGGAAGGATCAAAAAAACATTTTCAGGAAACTCTAGAGGGTTTGGTATGGTTGGAATGAGAGAAGAGTATGGGCAGATGAGCGGAGCACCTGGTTTTCCACTTTGGAAAGTGTCATGGATTGACTAGTTTCCCCCAACAAACATGCTCAAGTCCTAACACCCCATCCTGTGAATATGACTTTATTTGTAAATAGGACTCTTTGACGATGTTATTAGCTAATGAGGCCAAACTGAATCAGGGTGGGCCCCAGTACAAAATGACTGGTGTCCTTACAAGGAGAGGAAATTTGGGCACAGACAGAGAAAGAGAAGGTTGTGTGATGGAAGCAGAGACTGTGTTATGCCACCACAAACCAAGGAATGCCATGGACTGCTGGCTACCACCAGAGCCAGCAGAAAGGCATGGGATATCCCTTTAAGGAAAAACCTGGTTCTGACAACATATCGATTTTGAACTTTTGGCCTCCAGAACCATGAGACAGTCAATTTCATTCATTGAAGCTAACTAGTCTATTGTACCTTGTTACAGCAGCCCTGGCAAACCAAGACAGAAAGCCTTGCAGGTCTCACAGCAAGGCTGCTAAGAAACCAAAAAAAGAGTGCTAAGATGGGGAGAGATTTATGAGAAATGTTAGGAGGAAATAAAAGTATCTTTGGAGTGATATGAAAGCTAACTCTGAGCACTCTTTGCTCCATGTGCTTGAAATTCTTATGACTCTAAGAAGAATACAAGTCTCTTACAAGGGGTGATAGGCAAAGATAAAATACCAGGGTTTAAATTCCCAGTTTATAATATGACTTCAAGGCATGCATTAGAACACTATTTCTAGAATCAGAGCAGGTTTCTTAGCCACTGAAATTCTAATTTGAAGCCATATAAAATATGACCATGTTTTCTTTTATGGTCTGATAGAGGTAAATAATCTAGATAATAGATAAATAATAGATATTATAAATAATCATAGATAAGTAATCTGATAGAGGATTAAATGAACTGGACACTTGCCCTTTGCAAGTAGGAAGACCTGCGACCCTTTCCAGGCTGATGGCATTGCTTTATTAATTGTATAAGCACATTTCAGATAACCAGGAGGGTGGGAAAGTTTGCCCTTCCATGGCTGTTTCTCCAGCTTCAGTGCCTGGTCATGTAGCAATTAATGGACACTTGTCAACTAAGTCAGCAAATGGATCTGGAATTACAAAAAAAAAAAAAAAAAAACTCAGGGAGAGGTTATCTACAGAAAAATCATCCACTAGATCTAAAAATAGCTGCCTTGACAAACATATAAATGGAGAATTAAATGATCTTATTCATTTGCCAACTCCTTCAGTTATGGGAGGGTGCATTGTGTAGCACCTTCAATATGCATCCTGTAAATCCATCGGAACGTAGTTGTAGAAGTCAAACATTGCACTAAGGTTCCTTTATAGTAAAGTGGATCACAACAGTCATTTCCTAAAATCATCCAGGCTGCAAACATTTCTACTCTGGTTTATGTCAACTGAATATGGTTGCAAGTCAGTGAGTACATTCAAAGTTTTCTTTGAATTCAATTCTGGCCCTATCTATAGGTGATTCGGCTGCTCACCTCCCTGTGGATGGAGGTTGGCTCTCTCCTTGGGTAAGAATACAAATGAGATACCTACACTTTAAATATAGAATGTGGACTTTGCCCCTTGCTGACTGGTCTTCGAGATGTATGCACCGCTCATTAACCAACAATGAGGATTATCAGCAATTCAGGAATAATAGAGGCCACTATGAGTTGCCTGGGATCTAAGTGCTTCGAAACATCTTAGTCAATTCTGGCAGGACACAGGTCTTCCACCAACACAATTTCCACCATGTGATCCCAATGATTCTGGAAATCTGTGATGCTCTGCATGGGGTCTCATTTAAAGAAGCACAGTTCACCAGCCAGAAATAATTGGAAAGGAATTTCATTCTTTACTTGATGAGGACATTAAAGGGGAGCCCATTTATAATCCACATTAATACGTCCCCCAAATCCTTTTTTTAACCCCAATTCATTTACATGCTATGGCTGGTCTGGAGCTTCACACACAGCAAACCCCCAAAACAACCTTCCCAACAGCAGCCCACGATGTTGCTTCTGTGTCTCTCTATCCCTTTATTACAGAGGCTGGTTTAGCCTCTCTCGGGAGAAACAAGAATTCTTCCTTTGGCTAACACAAAAGTTCATTCCAAGGCAGAGAGGGGAAAGCCTTGAACTCTTATATATTACTTTTTTTCTCATCACAGGTAGAAGTATCGGCTGCCCCGTGGAGGAGTGAGTCACTTAATAACGCTTTACTAGGTGAAGAAAAAGAGTCTGCCAGGCCTTTTACCTTCTAACTGGACTGACTGGGAGAGAAAAAAAGAACCACCACTCTGATAAGGAGAGAGAGAGCAGGGGCTTCATTTGGGGTTACTGTATCCTGCTCCATTATGAGAAGAAGGGACCAGTTTCGGGTGCAGATAATAAGATACCATGCATGACAAACCTCTTTCCACATTTGCCGGAGGGACCATTTATACATTACATGCTAGAAAACTGGTGATTGCTGTCTTTTCTAGTTTGCTAGCTGCTGGAATGCAATATACCAGAAATGGAATGGCTTTTAAAAAGGGGAATTTAATAAGTTGCTAGTTTACAGTTCTAAGGCCAAGAAAACGTCCCAATCAAAACAAGTCTATAGAAATGTCCACTCAAAGGCATCCAGGGAAAGATACCTTGGTTCAAGAAGGCCGATGAAGTTCAGGGTTTCTCTCTTGGCTGGAAGGGCACATGGCAAGCAAGGTGTCATCTCCTAGCTTTCTCTCCTGGCTTCCTGTTTCATGAAGCTCCCCGGGAGGCATTTTCCCTCTTCATCTCCAAAGGTCGCTGGCTCGTGGGCTCTGATTCTCTTGGCTACGTCATTCTACTCTGCTCTCCCTGAATCAATTATTCTCCAAAATGTTTCCTTTTATAGGACTTCAAAAACTAATCAAGACCCACCCGAATGGGTGGGGACATGTTGTCACCTGATCCAGCTTATTACATCACATCTCCAGGGAGATGATCTAATTACAGTTTTAAACATACAATGCTGAGTAGGGATTAGAAGAAATGACTGCCTTAACAAAATGGGATTAGGATTAAAACATGGCTTTTCTAAGGGACATACATCCTTTCAAACCAGCACATTGTCCCAGAAGTATGGCTTCACAACCAGGTAAAAGACCCTTCAGTTCTATAATGTTCTCAGTGGTAAGAAGACATCCCCTTGGGTTCTGAGCTTCCCTTTCTCCCTTTACTTCTTTTACACTGTATACTTGCTCAGGTTGCAGTATCTGTTGATCATTCTAAACTATTCAGAAAAAAAAGTTTTCATAGAGAGTCTTGTGGAACATAAATTATGATGTATTTTTAAAATAAAATACTTCAGGTGCAAAATAATTTTTTTAATTGAGAAAAAGTAGGTGGGGGCAATGGAGAATAAGAGGTTTCTTGTCAAAAAAGGGGGAGCTCTTTTTTTTTAAAAAAAAAAAAAGGAAAAATACGCAAGAGGAAAAAAGACATGGTAAAGTTATAGAGCAAAACAAAGTCATCTTTACATAATGCATACTTACATAATACAATATATTTCTATTTTTGTGATACATTTAACAATGTCAAGACATATATCACTTCCAAAACCAATCCTGGGTTTCAATATAAACCAGAATTGCAGTGCCTGGAATTTGTCATAATGGCCAATAGGAAATTAAAACCTAGAAGAATTTAGGCTTGACATGCCACATGGGCGCCCATACATACACGAGCATGGCTTCTGGAAGTTCTACCTGCACACAGACAACAGCAAGAGCCATGGAGGCCCAGCACTTTAGGTTTTAGAAGTCAGGAGTCACATATTTCTTCCCAAAGAAAATATTTGTTAAATTTATAATCAAATGTATTTCAAATTTTATACCTAAGAATTTTCATATAAACAAATTAAAAAATCAGCACTCCTTTAATTCAACCATGCCTGTTTGAAAAAGTTTATGTACCATAGAAAAGACTTGTTTTCATCCAAATCAACCTTGTGGGAGCAACAGTTTCTTCTAATCCCTATTCAATACTGTATGTTGGAAACTTCAATTAGCTTATCTCCATGGAGATGTGACTCAATCAAGTGTGGATATTAAACTTGATTAGGTGGAGATGTGTCTCCACGCATTCCAGGTGGGCCATTTAATTTAATTTATTAATTTTTTAATTTTTAAAAAATATAACAACAAACACAAACACTCTTAACATATGATCATTCCATGCTACATACATAATCAGTAATTCACAATACCATCACATAGTTGCATATTCATCATCATAATCATTTCTTAGAACATTTGCATCAATTCAGAAAAAGAAATAAAAAGACAAAAGAAAAAAATTCATACATACCATACCCCTTACCCCTCCCTTTCATCGATCCCTAGCATTTCAATCTACTAAATTTATTTTAACATTTGTTCTCCCTATTATTTATTTTTATTTGATATGTTTTACTTGTCTGTTGATAAGGTAGATAAAAGGAGCATCAGACACAAGATTTTCACAATTACACAGTCACACTGTGAAAGCTGTATCATTATACAATCATCTTCGAGAAACATGGCTACTGGAACACAGCTCCACATTTTCAGGCAGTTCCCTCCAGCCTCTCCACTACATCTTGACTAACAAGGTGATATCTATTTAACGCATAAGAATAATCTCCAGGATAACCTCTTGACTCTGGAATCTCTCAGGCATTGACACTTTATTTTGTCTTATTTCTCTCTTCCCCCTTCTGGTTGAGAAGGTTTTCTCACTCCCTTGATGCTGAGTCCCAGCTCATTCCAGGATTTCTGTTCCACGTTGCCAGGAAGGTCCACACCCCTGGGAGTCATGTCCCACGTAGACAGGAGGAGGGCAGTGCATTTGCTTGTTCTGTTGGTTGGAGAGAATGGCCACAAAAGAGGTTCTCTTGGGGGTGATTCTTAGGCCTAATTTTAAGCAGGCTTGACCTATCCTTTGTGGGGTTAAATTTCATATGGACAAACCCCAAGATTGGGGGCTCAGCCTATTGCTTTGGTTGTCCACACTGCTTGTGAGAATATCAAGAATTCTCCACTTCGGGAAGTTGAATTTTCCCCCTTTCTCACCATCCCCCCCACCCAAGGGGACTTAGCAAATGCTTTTTTATTCACTGTTCAAATCACTCTGGGATTTATTTGGGGACTCTGGACAAACCTACAAAATCTTATGCCCTACTCAAGGTTCCATGTATTTTGGTGTTCAATTAAGCTGTCCACATAAGTTATATTAGGAACTACACTAGTCAAAATATAAATTTTGTACCAAATAAAGATTTTTTTGCTCTAGTCTCACACTTAAGTTAAAATTTTAAAATATTAATTACCATCTATTTTCAATACCCTGCAGTAATGACATTCCTTTGTGCTTACTCATGCAAAAACATTTTTTAAATTTGTACATTCAGTCACTGTCATTATACACTCTAGGCAATCCTAGATTATACCATCTCAGTCTTTGTCATCTATCTTTCTGATTTCATTTGTGCCCCCAGCCCTCCTCCCTCTATCATTCTCACATTCAGCTTTATTCAGTGTTTTAACATAATTGTATTACAGTTAGGTAGTATTGTGCTGTCCGTTTCTGAGTTTTTACATTCAGTCCTGTTGCACAATCTGTATCCCTTCAGCTCCAATTACCCAATATCTTACCCTATTTCTATCTCCTGATGGTCTCTGTTACCAACGAAATTCTCCAAGTTTATTCACTAATGTCAGTTCATATCAGCGAGACCATACAGTATTTGTCCTTTTGTTTCTGGCTAATCTCACTCAGCATAATGTCCTTAAGGTCCATCCATGTTGTTACATATTTCATAACTGTATTCTGTCTTACAGCTGCATAATATTCCATCGTATGTATATACCACAGTTTGTTTAGCCACCCATCTGCTGATGGACATTTTGGCTGTTTCTATCTCTTGGTAATTGTAAATAATGCTGCTATAAACATTGGTGGCAAATGTCCGTTTGTGTCCTTGCCCTCATGTCCTTTGAGTAGAGACAGCATATAGATGGGTCCTGTTCCCTAATCCATTCTGCCAGTCCATGTCCCCCGATTGGGAAGCTTAATCCATCAACATCAGTGTTCTTACTGCTGGGGTTTTTTGCCTTTTGGCTTTTCTATGTCCTTCTAATTTTCCTTCTTTTTACCTTTACTCATGGTCTTCCTTTCTACACTCTTCTTCACACCTCTTTCTTCTGCCTTCGTATCTGTCGCTAGTGCTCCCTTTAGTATTGCTTGCAGAGCTGGTCTCTTGGTCACGAATTCTCTCAATGATTTTTTGTCTGAAAATGTCTTAATTTCTTCCTCATTTTTGAAGGACAATTTTGCTGGATATAGAATTCTTGGTTGGCAGTTTTTCTCTTTTAATAATTTAAATATATCATCCCACTGTCTTCTTGACTCCATGGTTTCTGCTGAGAAATCTACGCATAGTCTTATTGGGCTTCCCTTGTATGTGATGGATTCCTTTTCTCTTGCTGCTTTCAAGATTCTCTCTTTCTCTTTGACCTCTGACATTCTGATTAGTAAATGTCTTGGAGTATGTCTATTTGGATCTGTTCTCTTTGGGGTATGCTGCACTTCTTGAATCTGAAATTTTAAGTCCTTCCTAAGAGTTGGGAAATTTTCAGTGATAATTTCCTCTATTAGTTTTTCTCCTCCTTTTCCCTTCTCTTCTCCTTCTGGGACACCCACAACACGTATATTCGTGTGCTTCATATTGTCCTTCAATTCTCTGAGTCCCTGCTCATATTTTTCCATTTTTTTCCCTATATTTTCTTTTTCTTGCTGGATTTCAGATGTTCCATCCTCCAGTTCAGAAATCCTATGTTCTGTCTCTCGAAATCTACCATTGTAGGTTTCCATTGTTTTTTTCATCTCTTCTACCGTGCCTTTCCTTCCCACAAATTATGTGATTTGCTTTTTCAGACTTTCGATTTCTTTTTGTTCATTCCTTGCCTTCTTTATATCCTCCCTCAATTCATTGATTTGGTTTTTGATGAGGTTTTCCATGTCTGTTCATATATTCTGAATTAAATGTTTCAGCTCCTGTATCTCATTTGAATTGTTGGTTTGTTCCTTTGACTGGGCCATATCTTCAATTTTCCTAGTATGATTTGTTATTTTTTGCTGGCGTCTAGGCACTTAATTACCTTAATTAGTTTATTCGGGAGATTGCTTTCACTTCTTTTACCTAGGGTTTTCTTGCTGGATGAATTTGTTGTCCCTCTGTTCTTTGACATTCAGTTCAGCTTATTCTGGACCTCTAGCTTAGGTTTTGTTTAACATAGGATAATTTTTCAGTTCTTGTTTTCTTGCTTCTTGCCCTGTTTGTATGGTGCATTTCTCCCCCCACCCTGAGGAGGGTCTACATAGGTATTATAGACCCCAGCTGGATTTTCCCAGACCAAACTGGTCTCCTATGAGGAGGAAAGATTCACCTGTGTCGGTTTTCCCTGAGGGTGAGACCCAGCAGGTTGACACACTTTCCTGTGAAGTCTCTGGGTTCTGTTTTTCTTATCCTGCCCAGTATGTGGTGCTTGTCTGCCTGCAGGTCCCACCAGCATAAGATGATGCGGTACCTTTAACTTTGGCTGGGGGCATGGTGGAGACAGAGGAGAGGTTGTAGGCTGGTTTTAATGGCTTCAAATTACCAAGGCCTGGTGTCTGAATTCCTTGAGAGAGGGAGTCCACCTGAGTTGGGCTTCACCCCTCCCCTGGGGAAGGCACAGGTTCCAGACAAACCCTCAAAACCAGTTTGTTTCTGCCTATGCCTGGGGCAGTTGCAGCCTGAGGAGCCCTGCTGCTGTATCCAAAGGCAGTCAAGACTTTGTAGAAACGCAGCCACAAAAACCTCTGTTTCCTTCTCTTTTCTTCCTTTTTCTGTCAGCCCTGCCCCCTTGGCGCCAGGGCAAAAATGAGCAACCTCCGCTTTGACCAGGTTCACCCGAGCTGGGGGCCTATTTTTAGTAGTCAGAATTTGTTAATTAATTCCACAATTGGCGTTTGGTTGGGCTCAGCCCCTGCTGCAGGTAAAGTCCCTTTCCTTTCCCCTCTGGGAAGCAGCCTGTGGGGGAGGGGCGCCGGCCGCTGCGGCTTGGGGAACTCACAGTTCTGGGGGGGCTCACAGCCGGTCCAGCTGGTCCAGACCAGGGTACGCTGTGTGTCCGGTCACTGACATGGCCCCAGAAGCTGTTCTATAATGTTTCTGGTTATTTACTAGTTGTTCTGGAGGACAAACTAAAACACGCACATTGCTAAGCCGCCATCTTTGCCCAGAAGTCCTATTATAAGGTTTATAAGATATTTCCCTACATTTTCTTCTAACAGTTTTATGGTCTTAGATCTAATGTTTAGGTCTTTGATTCATTTTGAGTTAATTTTGTATAGGATGTGAGATATGGATCCTCTTTCATTCTTTGGCATATGGATACCCAGTTCTCTAGGCACCTTTTATTGAAGAGACTGTTCTGCCCCAGGTGAGTTGGTTTGACTACCTTATCAAAGATCAGCTGTCCATATATGAGGGGGTCTATATCTGAACACTCTATTCCATTCCATTGGTCAGTATATCTATCTTTATGCCAGTACCATGCTGTTTTGACCACTGTAGCTTCATAATATGCCTTAAAGTCAGGTAGCATGAGACCTACGACTTCATTTTTTTTTCTCAGGATACTTTTAGCTATTTGGGACTCCCTGACCTTCCAGATAAATTTGGTCATTGGTTTTTCTATTTATGAAAAGTAAGTTTTTGGGAGTTTAATTGGTATTGCATTGAATCTATAAGTCAATTTAGGTAGAATTGACATCTTAACTATATTTAATCTTCCAATCCATGAACACAGTATGCCCTTCCATTTATATAGGTCTTCTGCAATTTCTTTCAACAATTTCTTGTGGTTTTCTTTGTATAGGTCTTTTGTCTCTTTAGTTATATTTATTCCTAAATATTTTATTCTTTTGGTTGCAATTGTAAATGGAATTTTTTTCTTGATTTCCCCTCAGATTGTTCATTACTAGTGTATAGAAACATTACAGATTTTTGAGTGTTGATCTTGTAACCTGCCACTCTGCTGAACTCATTTATTAGCTCTAGTAGTTTTGCTGGGGATTTTTTGGGATTTTTGACATGCAGTATCATATCATCTGCAAACTGTGAGAGTTTTACTTCTTCCTTTCCAATTTTGATGCCTTGCATTTCTTTTTCTTGTCCAATTGCTCTGGCTAGAACTTCCAACACAATGTTGAATAACAGTGGTGATAGTGGACATCCTTGTCTTGTTCCTGATCTTAGGGGGAAAGTTTTCAGTTTTTCCCCATTGAGGATGATATTAGCTGTGGGTTTTTCATATATTACCTTTATCATGTTGAGGAAGTTCCCTTCTATTCCTATCCTTTGAAGTGTTTTCAACAAGAAAGGATGTTGAATTTTGTCAAATGCCTTTTCTGCATCAATAGAGATGATCACGTGGTTTTCTGCTTTGATTTGTCGATATGGTGTATTACATTAATTGATTTTCTTATGTTGAGCCATCCTTGCATACTTGGGATGAATCCTACGTGGTCATGGTGTATAATTCTTTTAATGTACTGCTGGATTCGATTTGCTAGAATTTTGTTGAGGATTGTTGCATCTATATTCATTAGAGAGATTGGTCTGTAGTTTTCTTTTTTTGTAATATCTTTGTCTGGATTTGGTAGGAGGGTGACGTTGGCTATGAAGAATGAGTTAGGTAGCTTTCCCTCCTCTTCAATTTTTTTGAAGAGTTTGAGCAGGATTGGTACTAATTCTTTCTGGAATGTTTGGTAGACTTCACATGTGAAGCCATCTGGTCTTAGACTTTTCTTTTTGGGGAGCTTCTTAATGACTGATTCAATTTCTTTACTTGTGATTGTTTTGTTGAGGTTGTGTATTTCTTCTTGAGTCAATGTTGGTTGTTCATGCCTTTCTAGAAAGTTGTCCATTTCATCTACATTGTTGAGTTTATTAGCATAAAGTTGTTCATAGCATTCTCTCATTACTTCCTTTATTTCTGTGGGGTCAGTGGTTATGTCTCTTCTTCCATTTCTGATTTTATTTATTTGCATCCTCTCTCTTCTTCTTTTTGTCAATCTCACTAAGAGTCCATCAATCTTATTGATTTTCTCATAGAACAACCTCTGGTTTTTTTTGATTTTCTCAATTGTTTTCATGCTCTCAATTTCATTTATTTCTGCTCTAATCTTCATTATTTCTTTCCTTTTGCTTGCTTTGGGGTTAGTTAGTTCTTCCAAGTGGACAGCTAATTCCTCGATTTTTGCCCTTTCTTCTTTTTTGATATAGGCATTTAGGGCAATAAATTTCCCTCTTAGCACTGCCTTTGTTGCATCCCATAACTTTTGGTATGTTATGTTTTTATTTTCATTTGCCTCGAGATATTTACTGATTTCTCTTGTAATTTCTTCCTTGACCCACTGGTTGTTTAAGAGTGTGTTGTTGAGCCTCCACATATTTGTGAATTTTCTGGCACTCTGCCTATTATTGATTTCCAACTTCATTCCTTTATGATCTGAGAAAGTGTTTTGTATGATTTCAATCTTTTAAAATTTATTGAGCTTTTAAAATTTATTGAGACTTGCTTTGTGACCCAGCATATGGTCTATCCTTGAGAATGATCCATGAGCACTTGAGAAAAAGATGTATCCTGCTGTTGTGGGGTGTAATGTTCTATAAATTTCTGTTAAGTTTAGCTCATTTATTGTATTATTCAAATTCTCTGTTTCTTTATTAATCCTCTATCTAGATGTTCTGTCCATTGATAAGAGTGAAGAATTGAAGTCTCCAACTATTATGGTAGATGTGTCTATTTCTCTTTTCAGTGTTTGCCTCATGTATTTTGGAGCATTCTGGCTCGGTGCATAAACATTTATTATTGTCATGTCTTCTTGTTGAATTATTCCTTTTATTAGTACATAGTGTCCTTCTTTGTCTCTTATAACTGTTTTACACATGAAGTCTAATCTGTTGGCTATTAGTATAGCTGCTCCTGCTCTTTTCTGATAGTTATTTGCATGAAATATCTTTTCCCAACCTTTCACTTTCAACCTATGTTTATCCTTGGGTCTAAGATGTGTTTTCTGTAGACAGCATATATATGGGTCCTGTTTTTTAATCCATTCTGCCAGTCTATGTCTTTCGATTGGAGAGTTTAATCCATTAACATTTAGTGTTATTACTGTACGGGTAGTACTTTCTTCTACCATTTTGCCTTTTGGGTTTTATATGTCATATTTAATTTTTCTTCTTTTTACTTTTACTGATAATCTTCATTTCTGCACTCTTCTCCACACCTCTCTCTCCTGTCTTTTCATATCTGCCTCTAGTGCTCCCTTTAGTATTTCTTGCAGAGCCGGTCTCTTGGCCACAAATTCTCTCAGTGATTTTTTGCCTGAAAATGTTTTTAATTTCTCCCTCATTTTTGAAGGACAATTTTGCTGGATATAGAATTCCTGGTTGGCAGTTTTTCTCTTTTAGTAATTTAAATATATCATCCCACTGTCTTCTTGACTCCATGGTTTCTGCTGAGGAATCTACTCATAGTCTTATTGGGCTTCCCTTGTATGTGATGGATTGCTTTTCTCTTGCTGATTTCATGATTCTCTATTTCTCTTTGACATCTGACATTCTGATTAGTAAGTGTCTTGGGGCATGTCTATTTGGATCTGTTCTGTTTGGAGTACATTGCACTTCTTGGATCTGTCATTTTAAGTGTTTCCTAAGAGTTGGGAAATTTTCAGTGATAATATCCTTCATTAGTTTTTCTCCTCCTTTTCCCTTCTCTTCCCCTTCTAGGATACCCACAACATGTATATTTGTGCACTTCATGTTGTCATTCAGTTCCCTGAATCGCTGCTCATATTTTTCCATTCTTTTCCCTATATTTTCTTTTGCTTGTTGAACTTCAGATGTTCCATCCTCCAGTGCTAATCCTATCTTCTGCCTCTTGAAACTGACATAGTAGGTTTCCATTGTTTTTTTTCCCATCTCTTCTATTGTGCCTTTCATTCCCATAAGTTCTGTGAATTGTTTTTTCAGACTTTCGATTTCTTCTTTTTGTTCATTGCTTGCCTTCTTTATATCCTCCCTCAATTCATTGATTTGGTTTTTGATGAGGTTTTCCATGTCTGTTCCAACTTTGTGAATTAATTGTTTCAACTCCTGTATTTCATTTGAATTGTTGGTTTGTTCCTTTGACTGGGCCATATCTTCAATTTTCCTAATGTGCATTGTTACTTTTTGCTGGCATCTAGGCATTTAATTATCTTATTTAGTTTATTGTGGGGATAGTTTTCACTTCTTTTACCTAGGGTTTTCTTGCTTGGTGAATTTGTTGTCTATCCATTCTTTGACATTCAATTCAGCTTATTCTGGACCACTAGCTTAGGTTTAAACAGAGCATAATTTTTCAGTTCTTGTTTTCTTGTTTCTTGCCCTATCTGTATGGTGCCTTTTCCCTCCCACCCTTAGAAGGGTCTACTTAGGTATTATAGACTCCAGCCAGATTTTCCCAGACCAAACTGGCCTCCTGTCAGGAAGAAAGAGTCACCTGCATCAGTTTTCCCTGAGGGTGAGACTCAGCAGGTTGAAAGACTTTCCTATGAAGTCTCTGGATTCTGTGTTTCTCCTATCTTGCCCAGCATGTGGCGCTTTTTTGCCTGCAGGTCCCACCAGCATAAGGTGATGTGGTACCTTTAACTTCAGCAGACTCTCCCTGCTGGGGGCGTGGTGGAGACAGAGGAGAGGTTGTAGGCTGACTTTAATTGCTTCAATTCAATTCAGACCTGGGGTCTGAATTCAGACCTGGGGTCTGAATTCCTTGAGGGAGGGAATCCACCTGAGCTGGGCCCCACCCCTCTCTTAGGGAAGGCAGAGGCTCCAGACAAGCTCTCAAACAAGCTTGCTTCTGCCTATGCCTAGGGCAGCTGCAGCTTGAGAAGCTCTGCCACTGTATCCAAAGGCAGTTAAGCTGTAGAAACATAGCCACAAAAAAGAAAGAGAGGGTGGGCCATGGTGGCTCAGCAGGCAAGAATGCTTGCCTGCCATGCCAGAGGACCCAGGTTCGATTCCCGATGCCTGCCCATGTTAAAAAAAAAAGAGAGAGAGAAAAGTCCTTCTCAGAGCAGGACCCCCATTCCTCGGGTTTGCCGATCAAGAGCATAAGCTGGTATGTTGCTTTGTTTACCTTCAGATCCTATGTGCCTCCTTTCTTCCTTCAGGGCCCAGACTCTTTCAAATATTATGTGCTATCTGATCAAAAAAAAACCTCTGTTTCTTTGTTTCTTTTTCCGTCAGCCCTGCCCCCTTGGCACTGGGGCAAAAATCAGCAATCAAGACTTTGACTTGAGGTTCAGCTGAGCTGGGGGCCTATTTTTAGTAGTCAGAATTTGTGAATTAATTCCACAATTGAAGCTTAGTTGCACTCAGCCCCTGCTGCTGGTAAAGTCTCTTTCCTTTCCCCTCTGGGAAGCAGCCTATGGGGAGGGGCGCTGGCTGCCATGGCTTGGGAAACTCACGGTTCTGGGGGCGCTCGTAGCCAGTCCAGCTGATTCAGACTGGGGCACTCTGTGTGTTCGGTCACTGACATGGTCCCAGCAGTTGTTCTGTATTGTTCCTAGCAATTTAGTAGCCACTCTGGAAGACAAACTAAATCCCATACCTCACTAAGCCACCATCTTGGCACTCTCTCTCCAGGTGTGTCTTAATTGGTTTTACTGGAATCCTTTAAAAGAAGAAGCACTTTGGGAAAAGCTAGAGAACAACATAGCCATGAGAAGCAGAGAGTCCACCAGCCAGTGACCTTTCGAGATGAAGAAGGAAAACATGTCCTGGGGAGCTTCTTGAAACAAGAGGTCTGGGGAGAAAGTGAGTAGATGCTGCTGTGTTCACCATGTGCCTTTCCAGATGATAGAGAAACTTCGACTGTGTTCACCATGTGCCTTTTCACTTGAGAGAGAAACTCTGAACTTCATCAGCCTTCTTGAACCAAGGTATCGTTCCCTGGATGCCTTAGATTGGACATTTCTATAGACTTGCTTTAATTGGGACACTTTCATGGCCTTAGAACTGTAAATTTATAATTTATTAAATTCCCATTTTTAAAAAGCCATTCCATTTCTGGTATATTGCATTCTGGCAGCTAGCAAACCATAATGCCCAGTTTTGAATTTGGAAGTGTGATCATCACCCTAGCAATTATCAAGTGCTAGATGCCCTTTTCACAATACTGGTCAATTGCACAGTCAGACATAGAATGACAGGAGTTCTGGGATTTGCAGATGCTGGTCACACCATCCTCATGGGAAGTCTTCCTGCCCCCAGGCTACCTATCTCATTATTGGGTCTTAGACTACCAAGTGAAGGAAACGGAATTGTGCTTTTACAGCACAGCCATTCAATATTTCCAAACAAAATATAAAAATCAAAGAGAAAAAAAGTTTTGAAAGAAATATATCTTGTAGAAAAGCTCTTTAGGCCACTGCCTATTTCTAGAACGTCAGAAGGAGCAAACCTAGCTAATGCAGAAATCAGTGTGGTCGCCTCAACAACAAAAATCTCCATTTCTTTAGAAATCATGTTTCTGACACTCACAAACTTAAAATGAACCCAGCCAAACATGCCAGTTTTCCATGGAAGCAGAAGTGGTCTACCCCTTACCCAGATGAAGATCCCTGAAAATCAGGATTAAAACCATGTTTGGGAAATAGCATTTTGGGCATTAGTGGCTCAGTGACTTATATTTACAGCAAGGTACATTTTTCTTTCTGAAGACAGGATAAAAAAAAAAAAAGGGCAAAAAATAAACTGCAGACCAACAAAAAAAATTGTAGAAATAGAAAGTCCATTCACAATTGTCTCATAGTAAAAGAAATACTTAGATATAAATCTAACAAAACATATACAAGATCTGTATACTAGAAATTACAAAATGTGGATGAAATAAATGAATGATGACCCATACAAATGGAGAAATATATTGTGTTCATGCATGGGAAAACTGAATATAGTAAAGATGTCAATTTTCCCCAAATTGATCTATAGGTTGAATACAATTCCTTTCAAAATCCCAGAAAGGTTTTTCATAGACATAGATGAGCTTATTCTAACACTGGTATGGAAAGGCAGTGGACCTATAATGGCTAAAATATTTTTGAAAAATAAGAAAGTGGGGGGAATCCCCCTACTTGATATCCAGGCTTATTATACAAATACAGTAATCAAGAGAGTGAGGTGAAGGTAGAGGGAGACACCCACAGATCTGTGGCACAGAATAGAGAGCCTAGAAATAGATACATATAAATCTACCCAATTGATTTTTTAATCTCATTTTTTTAATTGTGAAAAATAACATATATATGAAAAAGCAATAAATTTCAGAACACATCGCAACAATTAGAACAATTAGAACACTGACAAAGGACTAGTATCTGAACTACATAAAGAGCTCAACCCTCAACAGTGAAAAAACAAACCACCAATTTAGGAAATGGGAAAAAGGTGTGAACAGACCAGGTATTTAGACAGCAGATAAGCACATGAAAAGATACTCCACATCATTAGCTATTAGGGAAATACAAATTAAAATCATAATGGGATATCACTACCCCCCTATCACAATGGCTGATATAAAATATAGAGACAACATCAAATACTGGTAAAGATGCCAAGAAACCGAATCACTTATACTTTTCTGGTGGGAATATAAAATGGTACATCTACTCTGTAAAATGTCTGGCAGTTTCTTACCGAACAACACATGTGCTTCCCATATGACCCATGATTGCACTGCTGGTCATTTATCCCAGAGAAATGAAAGCGTATGTTCACACCAATACCTGTACATGAATGCTTTCAGAAACTTTATCCATAAAAAGCCCAAAACTGAAATCAGTCTAAATATCCTTCAATAGGGAGTAAACAAACTGAAATATTCATACCAAAGACTACTACTCAGCAATACAAAGGAATGAACTGCTGATACATGCAACAATCTGGATGGCTTTCTTGGGAATTATATGGAGTGAAAAAAGCCAATCCCCCAAGATTATGTACCGTATTATTCCATTTATATAACATTCTTGAAATGATAAAATTATAGAGCTGGAGAACAGATTGGTGGTTGCCAAGAGTTAGGGAGGTGGGGAGAGAGGGAGGTTTGACCATACAAAGGTGGTATGAGGGGTCCTTGTATTGGAATGATATATCTTGACCATCATAATGGTCACACTAATCTCCACAAGTGACAGGGATTGCCTACAACTAAATATGCACGCAGATGAGCACATGAAAAACTGTTCAAATCTGAATACAGTTGATGGAATGTCAATTTCCTGGTTGCCATATTGTACTACAGCTGTGCAAGATTTCACCATTGGGGGAAACTGGGTGAAGTGTACATGGCATCTCTCTGTATTCTTTCTTCTAACTGCATGTGAATCTACAATGATCTCAAAATAATACGTTTCTTAAAATTAAAAATAAACTACAAGTTTAACCTGGCATCTAGGTTGAGTTAGAAAGTTCACCTCTTCACCTTCTCTATGGCCATTCCACTTGCTCACTGTCAGCTTTGACCATGTGGAATTGATTATGATTCTCCCATATTTACCTCTCTGTCTTAATGGCCCTACCTTCACCTTGTATGCTTGGTAAATTCCTTTTCCTCTTTCATAAGCATCCACTTCTTTCTCTAGCACCATCAGCCCCTGGTGCCTGCCACAGCCTCTGCTGGTATAATCTCTTCCTTGCTCTCCATGCATCATCCTTATTGCCACTAGATTCTATTTTCCACATAGCAGCCAGGGGCTGGGCCATGTCACACCCATGCTTACAACCACCAATGACTACCCTGCACTCTGGATTTGTTGTAATCCTTTATCCTGTCCTACATGATCTGATCCTACCACCTTCACCTACCAGCCACAGCTGCCTTCTTTCCATTTCTCAAACACATAAAGCTTGTGCCTACTTTAGAAGCGTTGCTGTAACTATTCCCTCTGCAAACAAATCTTTGCCCAGTTTATACCACTTAACTTTCTAGTCTAATGTTAATTCTCACGTCCCCAGAGTGATCTTTCCTGACCACCCAATATAAAGTAGTCCCTATATTATTTGTATACACTTGGTATAGCTTGTTGTTTGGCTCTTATTTATTGTTTTCTCTTTTTCTCCATGATATTTAATTCTAACTACCTTTTTAATGCTGAGTTCCTGGGGCCTGCAACATTGTCAGACATATACTCAAAAATGCCTCCCAAATGAAGAGGGGAAAGCTCTGTGAGGTTTTCCCCTCACCAGCTTTCCTTCTCCAATTACCCACAGAGTCAATTACCCCCTTATCTGTGCTCATGTCTGCCTTTTTGTGTTCTTACTGTTATATAGATACTATAACCCAAGACCTGCTTACAAGATCTTGAATCTCTTGAAGGCAGGGACCACATCTTTTTGGTTTGAAGTCCCAGGTCCTTTCAAGTTTAGGACAACAATTATTTCTACAGGATGATACCAAGTGGTCACTTCACCAAGGAGCCACTTAAAACCATTTAAAAAGCCAGAGAGGATGCATATGTAACAGACACAGAAGATCTAAAACTTCCCTTCTCGCTAGGTAATTTATCCATGGCATTAAACTTCTGGCCAAAGACATCCACAAAACAAAGAAGCAAAGCTGAATAACATTGCGTCTTCCAGAAATATTTTGAAATGAAACTTTTTTTTCAAAAAAGGCAAATTATCTAAAGCAGTAGAGAAAGGAAAGCCCCATAATAGCAATACAATGAATTTTATTCAAAATAAAATGAATGGTTTTTATGAGGGATGGCCAAGTGACCCCCTGGGGTCTGCTAAGGTTCTGTGGATATCACCAGAGCAGGTGATGGAAACTCCAAGAATAAAGTCATCTTGAAAACAGATGTTCCTTTTTATAATCCACCCTACAAGATCAAGCTGTTGCTCTTGAAAACAGACATTACAGTGATTTGCCAATTCAATAAAGTTTTTGTTTGCTTTGTTGTCGCATATGTCAGAAAATATTATAATTAGATATAAGCAAGACTGAGCCACCAGAAACAAACGAACCAACCTACAAAACCAGGCCAAATAGACAGATGATAAAAAGAAATCTTTATAATGAAGTATCTAAAAGGTCTAATCTATGTGGATATCTCAGAATCTAACTGCCTTAACAGGTTTGCAATAGGCTGGAAGCTTAACCTCCAAAGAGACCTGCAAAGCAGCCAGCTGCCTCCCACCATGCCTGCATCTGCAGACATTCCTGCTGCGCCCAGCCTGGAACTGCTGTGCAGCTGCACTGGACTTGGAGGCAGCTCCCTTGTTCTGTTCAACCACCCATCTCTTGATCCTGGGATAAAAATGTTGCCAGCAGAACCAAGACAAGAACAAAGAGACACACATTTTCACTGGGATCTGAGGTCTTCAAAATGGCTTTTGATTGTTTTTCAAAGAGGACATTAGTAGATGTTCTTTTCCCTTTGAGTTATTGCTGGTACCACGTCACAGAACAGAATAAAGGATCAGAAACTAAGAGCCGCTGAAGGAACCATCAAACATCAAACAGATGCCTGGGAGCTAGCATGTAGGACTGAAATCTTTATCAAATACTTCTCCATGGGAACCACAGGATATGGGGGTGGGGATGGTGGAACTGAGTATTTTTACCCCCCAAAACTCAACTCTGTAATTATTCATAAAACTGTGGGAATATTGTGTGGGAGACTATAATTACCATCGGCAGCTCTAAAAAGCCTTTTGTACTTGGGGTCAGAAAAGAGCACGGTGCTATAAGATTGATGGGTTAGGATTGGTCAGGAGGATGTGAGAGACGCATGGTGTGCGTCAGAGAATGTAAACAGGTCACTGAAGGGATTAAAATAAAGTCTAGCCACAAAATCACTATTTGCTTTTTTCTTACTATAGGGTTTGGTGCCTTGGAAAGATCATTGAGTGGGAGTTAGGGGGGATGTTACATCCTAGTTTTGTCCACATGACTTTGCAGCTGTCTATCCTTCAGTAAGTCACTAAAACTTTCTAAGCTACTATTTCTACCATCAGACTTTCCGAAGAGTCTGTTCCCACTCATAAATTCTTCAGTTATGTTAATGATAATATAGAACGAGCCATTTCAGCTAGAAAGTAGCCCCCAGATAAATGCTTACAAAATGAATGACTAATTTGTCTAAAGAGGGCAGGAAGAGTCATTTTTATTTGATCTGGATCAAAGATTTTTTTTAAACTTTTTTTATTGTATAATATACTATGTATATAAAGCAAAGAAAGAAAAAAAGCAATAGTTTTCGAAGCACTCTTCAACAAGTAGTTACAGGACAGATCCCAGACTTTGTTATGGGCTACCATACCATCAACTCAGATTTTTCCTTTTAGC
Organism: Myrmecophaga tridactyla; assembly: GCA_004026745.1. Taxonomy (NCBI): domain Eukaryota; kingdom Metazoa; phylum Chordata; class Mammalia; order Pilosa; family Myrmecophagidae; genus Myrmecophaga; species Myrmecophaga tridactyla. Next base: position 71,378 of record PVIY010003438.1, read on the forward strand.
TGCTCCAGACATTGGAGGCTAGAAGGAATAAATATCTTTTTATCATCATAATCTTTTTTCTTTTTTGTGTGAAAATAACACATATACAAAAAAGCAATAAATTTCAAAGCACAGCACAACACTTAGTTGTAGAACAGATTTCAGAGTTTAGTATGGGCTACTATTCCACAATTTTAGGTTTTTACTTCTAGCTGCTCTAAGACCAGAGACTAAAAGAAATATCAATTTAATGATTCAGCAATCATACTCATTTGTTAAACCCTACCTTCTCTATGTAACTCCACTATCACCTTTGATCTTTCTCCCACTCTTTAGGGGTGTTTGGGCTATGCCTATTCTAACTTTTTCATGTTGGAAGGGGCTGTCAATCACGTGAGGTGCGAAGATGGAACTAGCTGATGTTCTGGAGAGGCTGGGGCCTCTAGGTTCAGGATTTATCTGGTCCAGGAACCCATCTGGAGGTTGTAGGTTTCTGGAAAGTTACCCTAGTGCATGGAACCTTTGTAGAATCTTATATATTGCCCTAGGTGTCCTTTAGGATTGGCTGGAATGGTTTTGGTTGGGGTTTGGCACAAGAGCAAGCCTCAAGATCAAGGGCTTGGCCTGTTCATTTGGGTGTTCCTAATGTCTGACATAGTATCAGGGGTTTCCCAGTGGTAAAGTTTAATAGTTCCATGTTTTTTCTCCCATCCCTCAAGAAACTTTACCAATACTTTTTGATCATTTGCTTAGTATATTCTGGGATATATCCAGGCATTATCATTAAGCTATACAGGTTTAAAGGCCCTCATTTTTATTCTGAGCTCCCTGTGTTTCAATTGCTTAAATGAGCTGTCTAGGTAGGTTGAGTTAGATTATGTACTACAGAAAATTTAGGCTCTGGATAAAATAAACCTTTATTTCTTTGGTCTCAAAGAGTGGGTGAGATTCCAAAATATACACAATTCTTCCTCACCACTGTGTTCTGAATTACCTCAACCCTGACCTGATTGCCTTAATTTTTATTGCTGAATACCAGGTTATACATATATAAAATAGCCTGTTTAAAAATCCAGAAATAATAATTACCACTCCAGACAAAATGTGACTGCTACGAGAGCTTACAATCTAGGCACCTGTTTTCTTATAAGCATTTTCTAAATGAGACCATACAATAATTGTTCTTTTGTTTCTGGCTTATTTGCCTCACCAAGTGTCCCAGCAGTTCATTCATAATGTTGCATGCCTCACAACTTTGTTCCTTTTTGTAGCAGCACAATATTCAATCATATGTATACACCATTATTTGCCAATCAGTGCATCTTTCAGCCACCCATATTCATTAGACATCATATAATGTCCAAAGTCCTCAGTCCATTGGCACTCTCAATTTTAGATAATTTCATTGTTCCCAAGAGAAAGATAACCAATAATATCTCATTTTTATTAACTTAATTTATACAACTGATGCATGAAGCAGTATCAGTCAAATTTATTTTTATGATGAGAAATTAAGCAGATAATGCCAGAATTGCAATTTCAACTGTAGCATAAGCATATAAATCCAAATCTCACTCTTTAAAATTAGGCCAGACTTGAAAGAAATTAAGACTGAACAAACAAAAAGCTTGAAAATAGAACCCATGATGATAATAATGAAGATGTAATAATAGTTACTGTTTCTGAAGGCATACATGCATCAATTTAATTATTATTCTGATGACAGCCCAAAAGACCAATATCATGATCCACATTTCACAAGCGGAAAAACTAACATTCAGGGAGATTTTAAAAGGTGTCAAACACACAAATCGTTTATGGTATGGAACTGGAGTTTGAATCCAGATCTGACAGATTCTATAGTCTTTGCTCTTAATTACCACACTACAAACACCAGTAAAATGATAGAAAGAGTGGGTTGGTAGATAAAGAATGGCAAATGGCTGGGTGGAGAGTAGGGGTGACTAGATGCCTTTAGATATTTTAGCAGTACCTACAAGCTTGCTCATTCTTTTTGAACAAGGAGATTCAACTTGTTGGGAAATATCTGAAGTACAACTGAGCTCTTTTTTTATTTGAAGAGGATCAGTTACGATTAATTAAAAAGTAGTAGAGAAATTTAGATTTCAGGTTCTTTCTAAACTGGGGGCAGTACGATTTCCCAGCTATTCCACCACTTGATTTCTTCCACTGCCACTTGTATCTTCCTCCCCCCATGCTGTCTCAACTCTACTTGACATAGTGGGATTAATTTATGTCTCCCAAAATGTTATGTTGAAGATTAATCTCAATTCCCAATACCTGTGACTGTGACCTCTTTTGGAAATAGGGTCTTTGCAGATAAAATCAAGATACATACTGAAGTATGTATCTTGATTGGAGTAGGGTGAACCCAAAGTCCAATTACTGGTATCCTCATAAGGAGAAGAGGATTTGGAGACACACAAGCCATGTGAAGACAGAGGCAGGAACTGGAATGATGTAGCTACAAGTCAAGAAATGCCAAGGACTGTAGCAACCATCAGTATCCAAGTTAGGAAAGGAAGGGTTCTTTCCTAGAGCCTTCAAAGGGAGTATGGTCCTGCCAATACTTTGATTTCAGACTTCTAGCCCCCAGAACAGTGAGACAATACATTGCTGTTGTTTTGGGCCACCCAGTTATGGTGCTTTGTTATGGCAGCCCCAGAAAATTAATATCCCTAAGATGGTAAAAGTAGAAGATATTCAATTGTAAAAACATCTCATTTGGTTCTTTGGTCCATGCTGTCATGACCTCCTATGAAATCCTAGGATCATTATCAATAAAGCACTGCAATATAATTAATTAGAAGCAAACTGACCAGGCCCTCCTTATCACATCACTTGAACAACTGGATATTTGGAAAGTCGCTGGTGGCTTCCTTGAACGGAAGCAGTGGAACCAATAGCAGGAAGGACAGCCACATCGCCACTGGGAAACGAGTCAAAGAAACTCTATTGAGGATAAGACCTGTATTTACTTTGCTCACATATTCACTCATTTAATGGCTTAACAATAACAACAACAAAAATGGGCACCTACAACTTGGTAGGAACTTGTTGGGTGCCAGGGATTAAGATGAAATTCTCATAGTAGAATAAGTATCTAATTTCTATCTCTATGGATTTGCCTGTTCTAGACATTTCAAATGAATAATATCATACAATATGTGGCCTTTATTTCTGGCTTCCTTCACTTAGCATGTTTCCAAGTTTATCCATGTTGTAGTATGTCTCAGCACCTCAGTTTGTTTACAGCTGAATAATATTACATTGTAAGACTATACCACATTTTCTCTAACCATTTAGCAGTTGGTGGACATTTGAACTGTCTCCACTTTTTGGCCCCACCATCCCACCACCAACATCTTGCACTGGTGTGGAACATTTGTTACAATTGATGATAGCACATTTTTATAATTGTTATTATTAGAGTCTATGGTTTGGCTTAGGGTTCACTGTTCTTGTAGTTCCACAGATTTAAAAAAAATTTTATTCTGATTCTGTGATGGTTAGGTCCATTTGTCAACTTGGCCAGGTGATGGTGTCCAGTTGTCTGGTCAAGCAAGCACTGGACTATCTATAGCTGCAAGAACATTGCGTGGATTTAAGTCATCAGCACACTGATTGCATCTATGGCTAATTACATCTGCAGTTGACCAACGCGGTGTCTTCCACAATGAGAGATATTTCATTTAAACAGTTGAAGGCTTCTAAGGGGGAGGTTATGGCCTCAGTAGCCTGAAAAGAGAACTTTTGTCTCTATTTCAGTCAGCCAGCCAGCCTCTCCTGGGGAATTCACTGAAGATCTTCATTCGAGTGCCAGCTTGCAGTCTGCTGTATGGAATTTGGACTCATGCATCCCCACAATCATGAGACACCTTTTATAAAATCTCATACTATTTACAGATTTCTCATGTTGGTTCTGTTTCCCTAGAGAACCCTAACTAATACAGCTTTGGTACAAGAGTGGTTTTTGAGAAACAGAATCTTAAAAATGGGTTTTTGCTATTGGTTTTCTACTCTAATTAGACTCATAGGCACTAATGACTCTATTTCCAGCAATGAAGATGACACTGGCAGTCCATGGTATGAGTTGGCAATAGAGATATGCAAAATATCACCATTTGACTGTGCTAATCATAAGCTTATATGAAGCAAGGCTCTGAGTGAGAGTGTTTTTGACATCTTGATAGTTTTGTGGAGTTAAAAGGTATAATGTTGGTTGGTGTTTCTAGATATGCTGGATACAGTTTTAAAAGAAAAGGATGAACTGGAGGCTAAAAATTTGCAGCTTAAGCACTGTATGAAAGATGTAAAAGTTTCTCTGTGTGCCTTGAAAAAACATCTTATTTCCTATGGCTGCAGACCTGAGCTCTCTGAAAACCAGACCCAGAGTCTCATTGTATGAGTAGCAGATTTACAATGTAAAATAAATTCTCAACCTTGCAGGGTCTCCGCTGTTTAAGTGAGGGGATTGATTAGAAAGGGATGGGATCCTGAAAATTGGGATGGGGACATATGGATAATGATGGCAGTCACTGAAACCCTAGATTCTGCTAAGTCTTTGCTAGATAAACCTGTAATGGTCTGCTCTAAGGAAACAGCCACTCATTCTCCAACCTGCCTTGAGGAAACAACTTTCCAACCTCCAGTATTCCCTAAGGAGTCTGCCATACAACCTCCACCTGAAGATATTAACCCTCCAGTGACTGCTAAACCTATTCCCCTAAGGACACAGCCCTCACTCCTCTGTCTGCAAAGATTAATCCTGTTTCACCAGATGAAATTTCAAGGGAATTGACTTGAAAGACACTTCTAATTCTTTTCACGACCCGCCACTACCACCTCTCTTTCCTTCTAGGCCTATAACTAGATTAAAGTCATAACAGGCTCCATAAGGTGAAGTATAAAGTGTGACCCATGAGGAGGTATACAATATTCCAAAAGAACTGCATGAGTTTTCCAATATTTATAGACAGAAATCAGGGGATTATATGAGAGAATGGATATTAAGGGTGTGGATTAATGGTAGAAGGAATATGAAGCTGGATCAAGTTCAATTTATTGATTTTGGCCCATTAAGCAGAGATTCTGGATTCAATATTATACCTCAAGGGGTTAGGAAGGGTGATAACTGTCTGTTTGGGTGGTTGGCTGACGCATGGATCAAAAAGCGTTTGACATTATCTGAGGTTGAAATGCCAGAACTGCCCTGGTATAGTGTAGATGAAGGGATCCAAAGGCTTAAGAGAATTTGGAATGTTAGAGTGGATTTATCATGAAAGATCTGCCCACACACCCCAGGAATGTCCAGAGGACACATCTTACACCAGAAACTTGAGAAATAAATGTGTGAGACTAGCTTGATCATCCCTGAAAAGCTCTGTAGTTTCTCTTCTCTGTAGGTCTGATATTATTGCAGGAACTGCTGTCACTGAGCTCTAGTCCTTAAACACAATGGGGATGAGTGGATCCTGTGTTGGCAAGAAGCCATGTAGTGAAGGCTAATCACCATGACAAGGTGGGTATGGCTGCCATAATGGACAGCAGACTCAAGGCAGTAGTCAAAACAATTTGAGTCACAGAGACATATGGTGCTGGCTAGTAGATCATGGGGTACCTAGAAGTAAAAGAGATGGGCAATCTAGTAAACCTTGTTTGATCTGTATAAGCAGAAGAGTTCTAGGTCAAGTAAACAAAACTCTAACTTGAACTACAAAAACAGAGAGTCACGGCCCCTTAATCAATTTCCAGAGCTGAGACAGTTTACAGACCCAGAGCCCTTTGAATAAGGGGAAGACCAGGTACTCTTGGGTAAGGACTCTGCTAGACTGACAAAAATTTACACTACTAACCTTCTTCCCAATCTTCCCCAAGGAGATCTACAGCCTTTTACCAGGATAACTGTACATTGGGGAAAAGGAAATGAACAGATATTGGAGGGATTATTAGATACAGGCTTAGAAGTGACATTAATTCCAGGAGACCCAAAACATCACTCTGATCAACCAGTCAGAGCAGGGGCTTATGGAGGTCAGGTGATTGATGGAGTTTTAGCTCAGGTCCATCTCACAGTGGGTCCAGTGGGACGCATTCTGTGGTTATTTCCCCCAGTTCCAGAATGCCTAATGACATACTCAGCAACTGGCAGAATCCCCACATTGGTTCCCTAACTTGTGGAGTAAGGACTATTAGAGTAGCAAAGGCTAAGTGGAAGCTACTAGAACTGCCCCTAGCTAGCAAAATAGTAAATCAGAAGCAATACTGGATTCCTGGAGGAATTGCTGAGATCAGTGCCACTCTCAAGGACTTGAACGGTGGAGGGGTGGTAATTCCTACCACAGTGCCATTCAGCTCTATTGGCCTATGGAGAAAACAGATGGATCTTGGAGGATGACAGTGGATTATCATAGATTTAGCCAGATGGTGACTCCAATTGCAACTACTGTTCCAGATGTGGTATCATTGCTTGAGCAAAGCAAACATCCCCTGTACCTGGTATGCAGCTATTGGTCTGGTAAATGCTTTTTTCTCAATAGCTGTTAGTAAGGATCACCAGAAACAGTTTGCTTTCAGCTGGCAAGGCCAGCAGTATACCTTCACTGTCCTACCTCAGGGATATTTCAACTCTTTAGCCCTGTGTCGTAATCTTGTGCACAGGGACAGGAAAATTTGAATGTTTCCTTCTCCCACAACACATCACACTGGTCTATTATATTGATCATTGGCCCTATAAACAAGAAATAGCAACTACTCTAGACTTATTGGTAAGGCATCTGAGTGTCAGAGGATGGGAGATAAATCCAACAAAAATACAGGGTACTTCCACCTCAGGAAAATTTCTAGGTGTCCAGTGGTATGAAGTATGCCAAGATATCCCTTCTACGGTGAAGGATAAGCTGTTGCATCTGGCCCTTCCTATTACCAAAATAGAGGCCCAATGCCTAGTTGGTCACTTTGGATTTTGGAGACAACATATTCCTCATTTGGGTGAGCTACTCCAGCCCATTTACCAAGTGACTAGAAAAGCTGCTAGCTTTGAGTGGAGAACAGAACAAGAGGAGAATCTGAGACAGTTCCAGGCTGCTGTGCAATATGACTTGGGCCATAATGATCCAGCAGTTCCAATGCTGCTGGAAAGTGTCAGTATCAAATAGAGATGGTGTTTGCAGACTTTTGCAGGCCCCCTATAGGAGAATTACAATACAGACCCTTAGGCTTTTGGAGTAAAACCATGCCATCCTCTGCAGATAATTATTCTCCTTTTGAGAAACAGGTTTTGGCCTGCTACCGGGCCATGGTAACGACTGAATACTTAACCATGGGCCATCAAGTCACCATGAGACCTGAGTTGTCTATCAGGAGCTGGGTGTTGTCTGACCTGCCAATGCATAAAGTTGGGCATGCACAACAGCATTCTATCATAAAATGGAAATGGTATATATGAGTTAGGATTCAAGCATGTCCTGAGGGCACAAGTAAGTTACATGAGGAAGTGGACCCCACTCCTGCCACATTACCTTCTCTTTCCCAGCCCAGAGCTATCCTCTTGGGGAGTTCCTTATAGTCAGTTGACTGAGGAAGGGAAAACTCTAACCTGGTTTACAGATGGTTCTGCATGGTATCCAGGTAGCTTTGAAAAGTGGACAGCTGCAGCACTGCAGCCTCTTTCTGGGATGTCCCTGAAGGACAGTGGTGAGAGGAAATCCTCCCAGTGGGCAGAACTTTGAGCAGTGCACCTGGTTGTTCATTTTGCTTAGAAGAAGAACTGAACAGAGGTGCATTTGTATACTGATACATGGGCTGTTAGTAATGGTTTGGCTGAACGGAAAGGGACTTGGAAGGAACATGACTGGAAAATTAGTGACAAAGAGGTCTGGGGAAGAGGTATGTGGATAGACCATAAAGATATTTGCATTCCATGTGAATGCACAGGAGAGGGTGGCTTTAGCAAAGGAAGATTTTAATAATCAGGTGGATAAGATGATCCATCCTGTGGATACAAATCATCCTCCTCTTTCCTTAGCCACTCCTGTTATTGACCAATGGGCTCATGAACAATGTGGTCATAGTGTTTGGGATAAAGGTTATACATCGGCTCAGCAACATGGACTTCTACTCACAGAGGCTGATCTGGCTATAGCCACCACTGAGCGCCTAATTTTCCAGCAGCAGAGACCCACACTCAGTCTCCAATATAGTACCATTCCCCAAAGTGATCAACCTGTTACCTGGTGGCAGGTTGATTATATTGGACCACTTCTATGCTGGTTTGAAAGGATGTATGCCCCCTAGAAAAGCTATGTTTTAATCAAAATCTCAATTCATAAAGGTAGAATAATCCCTATTCAATACTGTATGTTTGAAACTGTAATCAGATCATCTCCTTGGATGATACGATTTAATCAAGAGTGGTTGTTAAACTGGATTACGTGACAACATGTCTCCACCCATTTGGGTGGGTCTTGATTGGCTTACTAGAGTCCTAAAAAACAGGAAACATTTTGGAGAATGGGAGATTCAGAGAGAGCAGAGCAGAATGACATAGCCACGAGAAGCTGAAGTCCACCAGCCAGCGATCTTTGGAGATGAAGAAGGAATCCCTCCTGGGGAGCTTCATGAAACAGGAAGCCAGGAGAAGAAGCTAGCAGATGATGCCATGTCTGCCATGTGCCCTTTCAGATGAGAAAGGAACCCTGACCGAGTTCACCATGTGCCTTTCCAGAAGAGAGAGAAACTGTGACTGTGTTCGCCATGTGCCTTCTTACTTGAGAGAGAAACCCTGAACTTCATCGGCCTTCTTGAACCAAGGTATCTTTCCCCGGATGCCTTTGATTGGACATTTCTATAGACTTGTTTTAATTGGGACATTTTTTTCAGCCTTAGAACTGTAAATTAGCAACTTATTAAATTCCTCTTTTTAAAAGCCATTTCATTTCTGGTATATTGCATTCCAACAGCTAGCAAACTAGAACAACTTCCATCACAAAAGGGGCAGCAATTTGTTCCAACTGGAACAGACACATGCTCCAGATGTGGGTTTGCATCCCTTCCTGCAAGGAAAAAATATTCATAGTCACAGTCCTTGTTTCTGTAACCAGTCACATGATTGTAGTTCATATTTATCACTACCTCTTCCATTACCCATTCCATGTTCACTTTACCCTCAGTAAGCACCTCAGCTGGCCATAGTTCTTTATCTGATAGGGTGACCCAGACCTTCATTCCTGAAGTTTTTGAGCCATTGGTAGCCCTGCCTGGATTAGGTTGTTTTAGTTTCCACTGCAACCAAAGCTACCATCCATGGACTTATGGAATGCCTTATCCACCATCATGGTATTGCACACAGCATTGCTCTGATCAAAGAATTCACTTCACAGCAAATCAAATGTGGGAATGGGCATATGCTCATGGAATTCTCTGGTCTTATATTCCCCATCATCCGGAAGCAGTGGAATGGACTCTTTTTTAAAAAAACAAACAACTTTTAAAATTGTATAATATAACATATATACAAGCAATAAAAGAAAAAAGCAACAGTTTTCAAAGCACTCTTCAGCAAGTAGTTACAAGACAGATCCCAGAATTTGTCATGGGCTGCCATATGGTCATCTCAGATTTTTCCTTCTAGCTACTCTAGAATATAGGAGGCTAGAAGGAATAAACATTTTTTTATCATCATAATTGACTTTTTTTCTCTTTTGTAAAAAATAACATATATACAAAAAAAGCAATACATTACAAAGCACAGCACAACAATTAGTTGTAAAACAGATTTCAGAGTTGGTATGGGCTGCAATTCCACAATTTTAGGTTTTTACTTCTAAGATACTGGAGACAAGAGGAAGTATCAATTTAATGATTCAGCAATCATATTTGTTTGTTAAACCCTGCATTCTCTGTATAACTTCACCATCACCTTTGATCTTTCTATCCTACTCTTTAGAGGTATTTGGGCTATGACCATTCTAACTTTTTCATGTTGGAAGGAGCTGTCAATTATATGGGGTAGGGAGATGGAACTAGCTGATGTTCTGGAGAGGCTGGGCCCTCTAGGTTTCAGGAATTATCTGATCCAGGGACCCATCTGGAGGTTGTAGGCTTCTGGGAAGTTGCCCTAGTACATGAAACCTTTGTAGAATCTTATCTCTTGCCCTAGGTGTTCTTTAGGATTAGCCAGAATGGTTTCGGTTGGGGGTTGGCAAATTATGATATGTAGCAATGTCTAACTGAAGCTTGCATGAGTAACCTCCACAGTAGCCTCTCGATTCTATTTGAACTCTCTCAGCCACTGATACTTTATTAGTTACACTTCTTTTCCCCCTTTAGGTCAGGATGAATTGTTTATCCCATGGTGCCAGGGACTGGAATGGTCTTTTGAAGACTCAATTATGGTGCCAACTAAGTGGCAATATCTTGCAGGGCTGAGGAAATATTCTCCAGGAGGCTGTGTATGCTCTGAATCAGTGCCCACTATATAGGTTCCCCCCCCCCAAACCCTGGATTCATGGGTCCAGTAATCAGGGGTGGAAATGAGAGTGGCACCATTCACTATCACCCCTAGTGATCCACTAGAAAAATTCTTCCTTCCTGTCCCTGCAACCTTAAGGTCTGCTGGTCTACAGGTCTTTGTCCCAAAAGGAGTGATCCCACCAGGAGATACAACAATGATTCCATTGAACTAGATGTTAAGACTGCCACCAGGCCATTTTGGGCTTCTCATGCATCTGAATCAAAAGGCAAGGAAGGGGATTACTGTACTGGTTGGGGTGACTGATCCTGACTATCAAGGGGAAAAAGAACTGCAACTACATAATGGAGGTCAAGAAGGGTTTTCCTGGAATTCAGGAGATCCCTTAGGGCATCTCTTAGTATTACCATGGCCTGTGACTAAAGTCAATGGGTAACTGAAACAACCTAATCCAGGCAGGACTATCAATGGCTCAAAGACTTCAGGAATGAAGGTCTGGGTCACCCTATCAGATAAAGAACTATGGCCAGCTGAGGTGCTTGCTGAGGGTAAAGTGAACATGGAATGGGTAATGGAAGAGGTAGTGTTAAATATGAACTACAGTCACGTGACCAGTTACAGAAACAAGGACTGTGACTATGAATATTTTTTTCCTTGTTTTGAGCATGTTTGCATTTTAACATTAAGCAAATACCTTTGGTTTCTTCTCTATCTTATCCCTTATCATATGACATAAGTTGTAGTGCTCATGTTACGTTTAAGTTATAGGATATCCAGTGAATATTACCTAATAACTTGCACCTATTTTGAAGAAATTTAGTTCATTTCTGTTTGTATGCAGGGCAGTTGAGTATTGTTAGGCAAAAATGTCTGCTACTGTTTTTTTATTTAGAGATTAAGCATGGTATAAAGTGATGTGTATAGCTGCCAAGTTGGTGGGCTGTGATGGTTAGGTCCATTTGTGAACTTCACCAGGTCATCATGCCCACTTGTCTGGTCAGGCAAGCAATGGTCATTCTGTAGCTGCAAGGACATTCTGTGGACTTAAATCATCAGCACATTGACTGCATCTATGGCTGATTTCATCTGCAGTGGACTAAGGGGAGTGCTTTCCACAATGAGAGTCATTTAATCTAATCAACCAAAAGCTTTTAAGGAAGAGGTGATAGCTTCAGCAGTCATAACAACATATGTAACAATGAGTATATTACATAATCCATATGCTCCAGCAAAATAATAATGAACCTTATAGGCCTTTTGATGTTAGGATCCTTATTTAGGTTCTTAATGAATGTTTATATGATAAGAAAAATAAAATTATTGATACTCTGATATATCAAGTTACACTATCCATATTCCATACCATAACCCTGCTAGACAAAATTTATCATTACAGATTTGCAGATGAGGAAACTAAGGCTCTGTGCACACATTAGTCCCAACCACAGCAAAGAACAGCTCCTAAACGCTTTGGGTCTAGACAAGGTACATACACCTAGAATTGGCTTTGGAGCTCTTTGTGCATAGATCCTTGGATTCCTGACTGCTTGGAGCATGGTCTAGAAGGGGTATCAATCAGGGAGCACATCTCCATGGATTTCTTGGCCATCCTTGGTGGGGGGGGGTATCACAGATAGTGGAGGGCCAGAATGGGTCCTCCTAAAATATAGGGCCCAGGGTAGAGATCCTCTAACCCAAGTCCAGGGGTGTTATGTATGTAGACTAAGGCTCATTTATGGGTTTTTTTTTTAATTGATAAAATCAAACAACATACAAACATGAACATTCTTAACATATGAATATTCCATACTTGGTGTGCAATCAATGGTTCACAATATCATCAAGGTTGTATATTCATCTCCATGATCATTTCTCAGAACATCTGCATCACTCCAGAAAAAGAAACAAAAAGAAAAAGAGAAACTCATACATACCTTATCCCTCCCTCTCATTGACCACTAATATTTCCCTCTATCCAATTTATTTTAACACTTGTTCCCATTATTGATTTTTAATCCATATTTTTTACTCATCTGTCCATACTGTACATAAAAGGAGCATCAGAACAAGGTTTTCACAATCATACAGTCACACTGTGAAAGCTGTATCATTATACAATCATCTTAAAGAAACCTGGCTACTGGAAAACAGCTGTACAGTTTCAGGCACTTCCCTCTAGCCTCTCTAATACACCTTAAACTAAAAAAGGGATATCTATTTAATGGGTAAGAATAACCTCCAGGATAACTTCTTGACTCTGTTTGAAATCTCTCAGCCATTGACACTTTATTTTGTCTCACTTCTCTTTTCCCCCTTTAGGTCAAGCTTTTCTCAATCCCTTGATGCTGAGTCCCAGCTCATTTTAGGATTTCTGTCCCACATTACCTGGGAAGTTTACACCCCTGGCAGTCATGTCCCATGTAGAGATAGGGGTAGGGCAGTGAATTTGCTTGCTGTGTTGGCTGAGAGATAGGCCACATCTGATCAACAAAAGAGGTTCTCTGGATGTGACTCTTAGGCCTAATTTTAAGTAGACTTAGCCTATCCTTTGTAGGGATGTTTCATATCAACAAACCCCAAGACTGAGGACTATTGAATTGGTTGTCCTCACTGTTTGCAAGTATATCAGGCCTTCTCCAAATGGGGATGTTGAATTATCCCCCTTTCTCACCATACCCCCAAGGGGATTTTGCAAATAGTAAGGCTCATTTAGAATCACAATCAATCCTGATCCACAAAGACTCCTTCTTAGAGGAAGGACCCCATCCACTCCTGCTCTCCTGTACTTCCATCATTCATGGCACAGCTGGGACTCATCCTTTGGGGAATTTATGGTCAGTTATAACCACCATGCTTCATTGCCCTGGCCAAGATACAAACTTCTCAGTTTATCCCCAACTGCCATCCCCATCTCCTTACTTTTCCAAATGTTTCCTCCCAGACCTAACCTCTTTTTGTTAAACCACTCCATTTCCTGACCTCGTATCCCTGACATGCTCACGCTCTTCAACGGATATCTCCAGCCTACACATGTAAACTGTACATGCCCTGTGTATTCCCTGTGGTGGCTTCAACTGGAGTCTGACTCTCCAGAGGATACCATTCTCTGGGTTGGTGATCTTCCTTTTTCCTATGGTCCCTCGCAGACTTTATTCCTCATGTAAAATTTCTGTTTTCTCTCATCCTGGCTATCTACTAACTTCTGGAAATGCCCCCAATTCACTGACGATTGTCACTATCCCACTCAGGATGCTGACTTTGATAGCTGTGTAGGAAATCTATCTGACATTCTAAGCTTAGTTCCTTCATCATCTTGTCTTGAAAGATTATCTCCTCTGGATTTTAGCTACCCAGGCTCAAGGCCAGATCTTGGATTTGTCACTTAGAATTATTCTAAAATTTCAAATCCAAAAATCTTCCTCTGGACAACTCCTATACTTGCAGAACTTCCATTCAGATATTCTTCTTCTATCTGTTCTTCAGCATCATTAGAAAAGCTCCTATCCACGTAATCTATTTTTGCCCCAATGAATTTTTTAAAAAAATTCTTTCCCTATTCATCTTTCATTCAATGGACAGCCTTTCTCTCTTTTTTAATAACTTGAGGAAAATTTTATTGATAGAAACATTTATATTAATAAACGAGGCATACAATAGAAAAATATAAAACTTAATTTGTATGCATAGTTTAAAAATATCTGAAGAACTGATTGATGAAAATAAGGAAGTAGATCAATCCATGATAGTTGGACATTTTAACACAACTATCTCAATAACTGACTTAGTCAGCGTTCTCTAGAGAAACAGAACCAACAGGAGAGATCTGTTAATATGAGATTTATAAAGGTATCACATGCAATCGTGGGAATGAAAAAGTCCAAAATTCATAGGGCAGTCTGTGAAGCTGGTGGCTCTGATGAAGGGTCTGGACGAACTCCACAAGAAAGGCTCACTGGCTGAAGAAGCAGTGAAAGAGTCTCTCTTCCCCCTGCCTCCAACTGATTGGATTATCTTGTTGGGAGTGGGGGCAGTGATCAGTCACGGATTGGACAGCCATTCTCTTACTAATATTTCCAACATCTTTTTTTTTTTTCCCCCAACAGATGATTTTTGTTGCATCTTAATATCACAGATAAGTCTTAGGAATCATCTGGTTTTTTGTTTCCATAACTCGACAACTCTTAGATCTTATTCAAATAACCTGCTGAACTGCTCTATTACAAAGAAACAGATATCACCCCAAATTTTCTGATATCCTTGATTTTAATTGTCATAGCTCGCTGAATCAAAACAGCTGAATTTGATACAAATTCAATGTCATTTCTTTCAAGAATTAAGTCATCTTTCTGGGCTTGAGCTACCGAACAAGCAATGCTTGGCCCCACCTTAAATGTATGCATCTTCTTCACTCAAGAAATACTGGATTTCAAGAGACCCTCTCCTGAATTATGATGGGGAAATGAGCATACATAGACCTTATCTTGCAACACAAGTTCATGTTCATGTTCTGTATATGACTACAGATAGTGTGCACTAAAGCCAGTTCCTTTCTATTTAACTCCCATTTGTCAACCCAAAGCCTTTTCTTTCTCCTTTTCAAGGAGACTAAGTTCTACATTGACGTGATTGAAGTCCCTCTGCAGGGTTTCTCTGGGGTCTTTCACAATACCTGCATAACCTCAGAGTGTTGTCCATTTGTTGAGAATGGTCTTCATTCTCTCAGGAGATGGCAAAGAAGAGCCCCACTTATCTTTTTATTGCACATGGCAAGGAAAGCCCCAATCCTAGATTAATCTAAGTACCCATCTTCTCCATGCTTACACTTAAGCTGCATGTACTTTAGGAGAAAAACCACACATTTATGGATTTGTATTATAATGTATGGTCTACAAATTCAACCACTTAGGAATCCTTTCATGTTTTCCTTGACTGTTCTCACTCCTAGTTTTCCTCAGATCTCTAACATTACCACTGACCTAGTTTGCTAGCTGCCAGAATGCAATATAGCAGAAACAGAATGGCTTTTAAAAAGAATTTAATAAATTGCTAGTTTACAGTTCTAAGGCTGAGAAAATGTCCCAATTAAAGTATGTCTGTAGAAATGTCCAATCTAAGGCATTCAGGGAAAGATACCTCGGTTCAGGAAGGCTGATGAAGTTCAGGGTTTCCCTCTCAAGTGAGAAGGCACATGGCAAACAGTCAGGGCTTTTCTCTCAGCTTGGAAGGGCACATGGCGAACACGGTGTCATTTGCTAGTTTACTCTCCTGGCTTCCGGTTTCATGAAGTTCCCTGGGAGGCGTTTTCTTTCATCTCCAAAGGTCACTGGCTCGTGGACTCTCTGCTTCGTGGTGCCGCAGCATTCTCTGCTCTCTCTGAATCTCTCATTCTTCAAAATGGTTCCTCTTTTATAGGACTCACCAGTAACTTAGCAAGATCCCCCCAAATGGGTGGAGACATGTTGTCATCTAATCCAGTTTAACAACCACTCTTGATTAAATCACATCTCCAGGGAGATAATCTGATTACAGTTTCAAACATACAGTATTGAGTAGGGATTATTCTGCCTTTACAAAATGAGATTTTGATTAAAACATGGCTTTTCTAGGGGACATATATCCTTTCAAACCAGCACAACCACCATCTCCATCCTCTCCAGATTAGAGAAACTCCTAAATCATAGAGGAAATAGAAGCCACTGTTCAAGAACTCTTTCCTTCTCTTCTAACTTCTTCTTATGGGCATTTTTACAAGCTTAAATCATAACTATCTTTTTTAAAAGCAAACAGGCCCTCTCCCATTCTTTAACTTCATTTCCTCCTTTAGCAATTGTAATGTCTCCTCTTTTCAAGGCAGAGCTAGGAAACAGTCTGTACTCGCTGTTCCTATAGCATTTCATGGCTGTTTACACACTACAATGGCAGAGTTAAGTAGTTGCAAAAGAGACTCCAGAATGTAGAGCCTAAACTATTTATTATGTGGTCATTTAAAGAAAGTTTGCTGATTCTTGGTACATCTAGCAATTTTGGATTAAATCTTCGATATTGATTCGTTGTAGACTCTGGATTCTATTTTTACTTTAATAGGCTGGACTCAAACTTCAAATCTTATCACTCCTGAGATAAGCAGCAGGAGAAATATCTCTTCAGTTCTTTCACCCTTGGCTGGGCTTCTTGGAGTCTGCCTTGTGTATACATAGTTTAGTCAGATAAAGTGGAATTTAAATGCAGAATTTAGGACTCATTCTTCGTGGCCCTCTCCTTTTGGGACTTGCCCTCTCACCTTCTAGCTGCTATAGTTCTCCAAATACTGCCATCTAAGTTATTCAAGCCAGTTAAGACTGCAGGTTTTTAATCAAGTTTCTGTTGCCCCACATAAACCAAATGGGGCCTGTCCTCAGACAAAAAGCTGTAAAAATAAGTCTGTACTGTTCCCATCTTCCAACTGTCAAATCCATTTTCTGCCTACTTTTGGTTGCTCTTCAGTGTATTCAGGCAGTTCTTAAACTTTTTTTCCAGAATTTGTAGTTATTTATGGAAATACTGGTCCAACAGGAGTTACTCTCCCCTAACCAAAGCTGCAGGTCTTTTTGTAGATTTACTTATAAATGCTAAAAATGTCCAAATGTATCTCAAGCTCAGTTCTTTCAGTGAGTATCTGAAACCACCTACTATTATTACATTTACACATATAACTTTCAGAAACATGTCTAAAACTGAACAGTATCTTCCCATCCAACTCTTCTCTGAATCAGCAAATGTCATTTCCATCCACTCAAATGCCTGAGCCAAAAGTCTGAGTAACATGTGACTGTTCTTTTCCTTAGCCCCAAAACTTATACCATCTTTCCATCATGCTAGTTCAGGTCCCCATCAGTTTTGTTTTTTGTTTTTTCCCCATCAGTTTTCATGTAACTTTTACTGAAACAACCACCTGTCTCCTTGCCTCCAGTCTTGTACCCTTGTTAAATCTACTCTCCACTCTGCAACCATCACATTTTTAATTTTATTATGGAAAATAACATATATACAAAGAAGAAACAAATTTCAAAGCATATTGCAACAATTAGTTACAGAACAAACTTCAGAGCTTGGTATGAGTTACAGTTCCACAATTTTAGGTTTCTCCTTCTGGCTGTTCTAAGACATTGGAGACTAAGAGAAGTATCAATATAATGATTTAACAGTCATACTTATTTGGTAAATCCTATCTTCTCCGTTATAACTCCATCTTCTCCTCTGATCTTTCTCCCAATCTTTAGTGTATTTGGGCTATGCCCATTCTAACTTTTTTCTATGTGGGAAAGGGCTGTCAATAACATGAGATAGGGGGATGAAACTAGTTGATGTTTTGGAGAGGCTGGCCCATCTGGGTTTCAGGACTTATCTGTCCTAGGAACCCATCTGGAGGTTACAGATTTCTGGAAAGTAATCATAGTACATGGAACCTTTGTTGAATCCCAGATAAAGGCCTAAGTGTTCTTTAGGACTGGCAGGAATGGTTTTGACTGGCATTTGGCAAACCATGACAAATAGTAGTATCTTGCTGAAACTTGTGTAAGAATATAGTCTCCAGAGTAGCCTCTCGACTCTATTTGAATGCTCTCAGCCACTGATACCCTATTTATTAAAATTCTTTCCCCCAGTTTGTTCAGGAAGGCATTGTTGATTCCACAGTGCCAGGGCCAGGCTCATCCCCAGGACAAACTGCAAATGATTATCACTCATCTCCTTAAAACTCTTCAATGCCTAATCACTTATCCTTTGCACTGCTGTAAAACAAATCTGTAAAGTGGCATTAAAGCCTTTCAAGAACTGGCTTCTATCTGTTCAGTCTGATCATTCTTCGTTTTGTCTCCAGAGTCTCCATAATTTGGAATTCTTCTAAAGCCCTGAGTTTCCTTCCAGCCTCAGAGTTTTGTACTAGGTGATCTCAGAGGCTGGATTTTTCTTAGAACCAAGCTGAATAATCCTTCATCACTCATTAAAGTTTTGCTGGATATCTTTTTAAAATTAGAAACCTTTCCCAATGCTCCATTTTGGGTTAAGTACCTCTCCTACCTGTATCCATTATTGAGTTCTTTTGTCTATAGCCACTTCCCTGTAAATCACATAACACTGTAATTCCAAGTTGCCCACTAGATTACAGGACAAACTGTATATTTTATTTACTGTTAAATCCCAATACCTAGCATGGTTCCTGGTTCATAGTAGACACTTAATATTTGTGACAATGATGATAAAAAATTATTTAAAAGTTAAGGAGTTACCTCAAGGACTGTTACCTCACCAGTACCTACTCTTATTTTCCCAGAAGTTGATCCAAGAAACACTCATTCATCCAAGCTACATTTAATGAGTGTTTAGCGTATGGATATGTAGTCCAGTGGGGATCATTAATCTGGAAGTAACTGCAACAGAGCTACTGCCATGGAAGAGTTTACTGCCTAGTGGGAAAGCAAATGAGCAAATGAATTAGAAATATTGTGCTAAAGCAGAAACATACATTTGAAAGGTAACAGTAATAAACTGGTATGTGGCATGAGCATTGGAGAATGAATAATTTCCAACCAGAAAAAATGTTGCACTTACATAAGTAATTAAGATCATGCCAAAGACAAGAATAGACAAATCCAAAAAGAACAAGAACAAGTAAATTAAAGCTTGGGAAAATTGTTCACTTCTTTAACACAATTTAAACACAATTTATGACAATGAAATAACATCCTTTATCAGAATGCCTAAGAGTTATTAAATATATCACATCAATAAGGATCAAGTAAAATGGACATTCGTATCTTGAAACCGGGAGTATAAACTTGGTAAAGTCTCCTTGCAGGGCAATTTGGCAATATAAAGAACATTGAAAATATTCTTGATTCCAGTAAGTCTACTCCTGGAAATTTATCTTTTCAAAAACAACACCATATATAAACCAAATTATGAAGGATATTTATCAAAATATTATTTGCACTAATGCAATTTGGCTAACAGAATAAAACGTTAATCCTTTAAAATCAACAGTATGATTTATAAATTTGATCTAAGACACTCTAAATAAAATTATACATAGTGAGGTATTCAATTATTTAAATTATGAAAAGTGACAAATGACCATGAGGGCTAAATAACAATATAGAAAATGTTTATGAAATTTTCCAAAGTTCTTAAAAACACATATCTTCTCAGTTAAGCAAACTCATTTCTAACAAAATAAGCCCCCAAATAAGGACACAAAGTATTTTTGGTGATTAATTATAAACCACCTCAATGTTCATCATGGATATTATGAGAATGTCATCTAATGAATCATCATTGGAAAAGAATACAGATCTGTATTTGACATTAAAAGAAATCCAAGATATTTTAATTGGATAAAAGGTTAACAACTAGTAATCACTGTATATGATTCCATTCTGTTAAGGTCTTTATATGTAGTCAAATATGGGAACAAAATATTTGTACAAGATTATAAAGTTGTTGCTGTTGTTTTAAATAAAAATAAATAAATGATTTGCCCAGCTATCTCAGTCAGCAGAGCCTGAGACCCTTACAAGTAATAAATGTAATTCCAGTTTGGAAGAAAACTTGTTATCTGAAAGGCACAATATTATTGTCCAGGCTATGATCATAAAACAAATTTTCCTATGGGCAAGTAGCAAATATAAAGGGGAGGAGGGGAAGTTTGATCATTTTGGGTAGGAAGGCTGTGAAGATTTTTTTTTTTAATTTTGACTTCCATTAATCCTTCTGAAATATATGTATTAATATATATATTAATTCATACTCTTTTTTATTGAAACTGCTAGAACTAGAAGTTTCAAAGTAGGGATACAATACAGGTGAGAAGTTACATTTTAAAGTCAGGTAGAATTCTATGCCATTTACTAAATAGCTCTGTAAACTTGGCCAAGACGATATTTACATCTCAATTCTCTCCTAAATGAATTGACAAAATCTGCCATGAAGGAACATAGAGTAGGACATGAGATTTTGTTGGTTTGTCCAGAGTGATGCCCCAATAAATCCCAGAGTGATTTGAACAGTGAATAAAAATTTGCAAAGTCCCCTTCGGGGAATGGTGAGAAAGAGGGAAAATTCAATTTTCCCAAGTTGAATTCTTGATATTCTCACAAGCAGTGCAGACAACCAAAGCTATAGGCTGAGCCCCCAACCTTGGGGGTTGTTCGTATGAAACTTAACCCCACAAAGGATAGGTCAAGCCTACTTAAAATTAGGCCTAAAAGTCACCCCCAAGAGAACCTCTTCTGTTGCTCAGATGTGGCCTCTCTCTCAGCCAACACAAGCAAACTCACCACCCTCCCCCTGTCTACGTGGGACATGACTCCCAGGGGTATGGACCTTCCTGGCAATGTGGGACAGAAATCCTGGAATGAGCTGAGACTCAGCATCAAGGGATTAAAAAAACCTTCTCGACCAAAAGGGGGAAGAGTGAAATGAGACAAAATAAGTGTCAATGGCTGAGAGAGTCCAAACAGAGTCGAGAGGTTATCCTGGAGGTTATTCTTAGGCATTAAGTAGATATTACCTTGTTAGTCAAGATATCATGGAGAGGCTAGAGGGAACTGCCTGCAAATGTGGAACTGTGTTACAGTAACCATGTTTCTTGGAGATGATTGTATAATGGTATAGCTTTCACAGTGTGACTGTGTGATTGTGAAAACCTTGTGTCTGATGCTCTTTTCATCTACCTTATCAACATACGAGTAAAACATACAGAATAAAGATGAATAATAGGGGGAACAAATGTTAAAATAGAGTGAAATGCTGGTGATCAGTGAGGGGGAAGGGTGGGGGGTATGGTATATATGAACTTTTTTCTGTTTTCTTTTTATTTCTTTTTTGGATAGATGCAAATGTTCCAAGAAATGATCACGATGATGAATATGCAACTATATGATGATACTGTGAATTACTATATATGTAGAACGGAATATCAAAAATTACAAATGTTTATTTGGTGTTTTTTTTTTAATTATTTGGTGTTTTTTGATATTTTAAAAAATAAAAAAATAAATAAAAATCTGCCATGAAGGGCTGCTGTGGCCATTAAATGAAATCAGTTTTATTTACAAGGAGCCTGGCAAAAGTTAACAAATAGCTGCCATAGTATTCGGCTAAACTTTATGAAACTGATGGGTTGACTATTTTTGACCTACCAAAAATACAGTTTCTTATGGTTCAACCATCTTGAAACATTTAATTCCAATTCCCAAACCTAGTAACTCTCTAATTTAAACATTCCAATGGCTCATGAGAATCCCATTTAAACACTAAATTGAGCTTTTGTTTTAAAGTTGGGGAGCTGAAAGCACTTAAATTACTGTCCAAATGCCAGTTAAAAGCAGAGCTTCAGATTGAAACACAGCAAATTCACTTCTGGTTTAGTACTTTTTAAAGATCTCCAATCCTTAAATTCAGTAAACATCATGGGCATACTATTAAAGAACAAAAAAATGGATAAAAAAACTCGAATCTTTTTTCATTAAATAAGAGAGACTAGAACATTAATTTTCTCCAGTGAGGGAAAATATTCATTCTTAGGATAACTACATTTTCTTCTAGGTTCTGGTGATGGCTAATGAAAATAAGTAAAGAAACAATAAAAATGCTTACAATAATAGAGGTGGACACAAAATATTATTTCCATGAAGTTAAGATTAGGGTTGTGGAGAACTGGGAGGCAATTCACTTTTTACCATTTAAATATAAACAGGTAGGTCTAATGCCTTTACACTACTATTATTTATTTAATGTACTATTTCCTTTATTCAACTTTTATTATGGAAGTTATCAAACAAAAAAGTTGAAAGAATAGTAGAGTGAACTCCATCTATACTCATCAGTTGTTAACTTTTTGCCCTTTTCTTTTTATTTGACTAAACAATCTGAAAATGAATCGTAGACACTTTACCCCTAAATAATTCGGCATGCATCTCCTAAAAATAAGCACAGTCTCTTACAGAACCACAAAAACATTATCAATAATAAACAATACTGTTTTAAACATCAACCTAGACCAACATTTATCAAAGAAAAAAAGGATTAAAATTGGAGGTTTAGTAACAAACATGCTTTTTAAAAAATGCAGATATTTTTTAATTTAAAAAGCAGTTATTAATACACTAATGGAATAAAAAGTTAAGTTGGAAGTAAATGTGTTTTTTTTTTTACAGGAATACATTTTATGAATGGCAAAAGGAGAAAAGACTGTTTTTCCAGTATTACATATGTCTTACTGAATTAAGTGGCGCTTAATGCAAGAGGCTATTCCCAAGGGATATACAAATTCAGAAGCCTTTTAATTTTGTAAAATTCCTCCAACGATAAATAATAACGAACAAGTAACCAAATTCATCTACCATACTAAATGTTTAGAAATAAACATTTAACTCAACCCACAATATTTCATCCAATATATAAAAATATGCATGCTGCAAAAAAATGTATTTCTAAAAACCTTGGTATATTAACACATTTTTCAAAACATAACTTGCCGACTAGAAAGCCTCTTATTGTGTCTTCTGTAATTTAAATTCTCATGTTCCCTATTCCTGGCCTTAAGGTGTGAAGGTACTTTCTATCAACTATTAGTGTGAGCATTCCTCATAAACACAAACTTTTCCAGGAAGCAAATCCTGTCTTTGACTAATGTTAAATACAGGTTAAATTCTCTGAACTCAAACCCCAAGAGGAATCAAGAATAAAAACTTTCAGCTATTACTCAAAATTTTCCTAAGGCTAAGGAAGCTAAATTTTTTGTTTTCTATATATTTACTTAAAACTTTTTTTATTATATATTTACTTTTCACTGAATTTAATGTTATACACTTTCTGTACTGTCAAAACCATGCCTGAGAATTCAAAGAAATGGTACAATGGACAGCCTCATCTATCCATCATAAAGAATATTAAAATGATTCATGCACATTTTTTATAATTTCACAATCTTTCAAAAATCTGTTAAAAAAAGTTGGAATTTTTTATCTGCTGCAGGTCTTCAGATTTCTAGTACAGTATACCATTATATAACATTTCCACATATTCATCTAAGATCATTCATCAAAAATATTAAACCCAACAAGATTTTGCTGGGAAAGATGCATACTTTTCAAGGAAAATATGTGGCTCAAAGTCCAAGATAAAATAGCTAATTTTGAAGAAATGATGAATAAAACATGTAAGTGTACCCAAATGGATTACAACATAGCTCAATTTGCAGTCTCTCTTCTTAAAACTGAGATTTTCCTAAACTAATGTAGCTAAAGAAAGGAATACCAACAAGTTGTAAAATAGAAACTAAAAATCAAAGATAGGGATAATGAAAAAACGAAGGTGCAAAATAGATGGGAACTTGTATAATCTTTCAACGAACAGACTGAATGCCTTCATGGTCAATTAAAAAGCACGGGACTTCTCAAATATCTTAAGATGATCAATTTGAGTGTTTTCCTAAGTGGAAGTGCAAGATCATACTGGTGATCTTCAGAATGTCTATTTTATTAAGTTTCAAGTTAAGCAAATCAAGAATCATCTTCATATATGCATAAGGATGTTATTTAACAATGATTTTAATTAGAAAAATCTATAGACAAATGCTTTTCTAAAGGGACAGCCATATAATGAAACCCTACATCCATTAAAATAATTAGAGCTGAGTGTGGTAATATGGAGGTAATCAAGTTAAAAAAAAAGTACGATGACCAAGTGACAGCTGTTTTTTTTTTAAAGGAAAGACGCAAGTGTGTGTGCATGTGTGTTATGTGTGTATGTGTATAAAATAAGTGAGGAGAACACTCATTTCTGAAAGGCTATACAAGAAACTATAGTTCCACTGGGGAGTGGGAATACAGTCAACTTGAGAGAGGTATACATTTTCTACTTCATACTTTTGTATACTGCATAATTTCAAAAACTCAAGCATGTATTACTTTGATAGCATATTAAAAACTTCTGAAGTATTTAAGAAGCTCAGTTATTTTCAAAGCATTCTATGAAACACTGGCAGAATATAATTAGCTTATAGTCCCATTCTGCCTGTAGCAAATGATCATTTAATCAAATTTAGAAGGCTTCTTAATGTTTGCTTCCTCTGTCCCTTTACTAAGTAGAGACTGAGGAAAAACGTTGAGAATTTAATGAGTTTAAAACTTATTCTCATTACTTAAACCATAAGTTGGACATCCTCTGCTTAAGATTTCTGGGAAATAATGAAAAAAAATAATTGATGGACATTGTTATCACCAATTAAACACTTTATCCAGGATTACTTTTCCACTTTACAAAAGTCTGGATCACTACATACCATTTTAGGTAAATCCACATGGTCCTGTTGAGTTGGACAAAGATTTTAAAGAATATATTTAAATAAATGTTGAATTCCTACTTATTGGCATATAAATAAAATACACAGAATAGAGGTTATCAGTTTTGAAACAAAATACAATCTTGACTAAAGTCTATACTGGAAAAAACTAATAAATTCTAAGCCCAACTCAGCAAGTGAAACCACTGCCCTCTTCCCTACATGGGACATGACATCCAGGAGTGAAAGTCTTCCTAGCTGCATAGGAGATGACTCCCAGAGATGAGCCTACCCTGGTACCGTGGAATCAACAATGCCATCCTGACCAGAAGAGGGAACTGAAGTATAACAAATAAGGTATTGAGAGAGTTCAAATAGAGATGAGAGACTACTCTGGAGGTCACTCTTATGCACAGTTCAGTTAGACATTGCTACCTATCATAACTTGCCAAACTTCAACCAAAATCATTCCTGCCAATCTTCAAAAACATCTGGGGCATAAGATTCTACAAAGGTTCTATGCACTAGGGTAGCTTTCCAGAAACCTACAACCTCCAAATGGGTCCCCAGACCAGGTAAGTTCTGAAACGAAGAGAGGTCAGCCCTTCCAGAATATCAACTAGTTCCATCCCCCATCTCATATTATCAACAGCCCCTTCCAAGATGAAAAAGTTAGAATGGGTACAACAACCCAAATACCCCTAAAGAGTGGGAGAAAGATCAAAGGTGATGGTGGAGTTATACAGAGAAGATAGGGTTTAACAAATGAGTATGACTGCTCATCATTATACTGATATTTCTTCCAGTCTCCAGTGTCTTAAAGCAGCTAAAAGTAAAAACTAAAATTGAGGAACTGTAATATACACCAAACTCTGAAATCTGTTCTACAACTGTTTTTCACAAAAATGAAAAAAAAAAAGGCAATTGTGATGATAAAAACACACACTGTATGATGATATTGTGAACCACCGCTTGTACACTTTGAATGATTACATGGTATGTGAATATATATTCAATAAAAATATATAGTTAAAAAAATGAATTCAAACCTTAAGCGATGTCCCCCAAATTCAGAACAATGAATAAGAGCTGACCCCCTAGCCTCTTTCGTTTCTAGTCAAGGTTTGTAACTCAAATGCCTTCCAGGGCATTTGACCATGTGTGGCTAAGACAACTGAAAGTGGTCAGCTGGTGGCCACATTAAGAGTGCATGACCCACATAAAAGGATTCAATTCCAAAATTTTAAAATACTGTGTAGATCAATTAAAACACAACTGCAGTTAGAATTCAGTACAAGCCATGAATGTGCAACCCCTTCATTAGCACAATAATCACTTTCTAAAACCAGGGTTCAGTATTTCAATGCCCAGAAATAAACAAGTATCCCAATATTTGTTGAATGAATTAACAATATAAATGTAAACTAAACCGCCATCCAACAAGTTGTGATATGTCAAACTGTACTATAATATTGTTTCAAAATCAACATAGACAAGTTAAACCTGTAGCCAACCTATTGCTCCTTCAAAAGGAACTCTTGAAGAAAAATACTTCAGAGCAACTGAAAGAGATTAGGGTCACAAAAGGCTCTTCAAATAATGGACACAGGCACCAAATAAATAATACACTTGATGAATGAGTTGTAGAATTCCATGTTAGTGCTGTGCTGGCACTAGCTTGCAACGGATTGGGAGAGGCGCTGGGTTTAATGGCATCAAGGGAGGTGAGAGTAGGTAGGCTATGGTTGAGAGTATTTAACCTACAGTGTCTACAAATACCACAAAACAGGACATTTTCACGAGACATTGTTAAACATTCACCATCACTCCACTGGGTTACATTTTGCTTTTATATGTTCATTTGTTCAAATACAATCACATAAAAATTACAATTAATGACATTTTTAAATATACAAAGGAAAATTTAATGAGGATGAATTCCATACAGCAAGCGAACTTAATATAAATTTCAGTAACAGTGTATCTTAAAAAAACAAATTTTATAATTGTATAGGACACAAACTAGATCAATAAAGTGGGAAGATTTCACAAAACATAAATTACAGTGATACTCAGGTGTCTTTATTTTAAAACACATTCCACTAATTTCCCTATTAATCTACTTTTTTTTTGCATGGGCAGGCACTGGGAATTGAACCTGGGTCTCCGGTACGGCAGGCGAGAACTCTGCCTGCTGAGCCGTGACCCACCTCTTTTAATTTACTTTTGAAGTTTACATAAACCCCCTCAGAAGAAGCTGTACTGGCTTATCCAAATTACGATTAGGTATATAGAATATAAAAGTAAAGTCTCCGAATTTCAAAATATTAAAAATACCTACTTACACATAAATGAAACAGCACTTTATTCAACAATAAGAGTGTAAACTCTTTCACTTACTAGCTTTAGCCCTCTATGCCTTGCTTCTTTCAATCCTAAAGTATGGAGCCATTTTAAGAATTGTTAAAATATATGAGAAGCATTTAGCAAGGGTCTGATAGATAAAGAGATTAATAAGCCATACCGATAATACCACTACTACTATCATTTTAAAGTAGTTATTTTTTAAAATACATCTTCATAATGGTCACTTAGAGATTCATTTTCCAATATAAGTCTGAGGCCGCAAGTTGTGGGTGAAGCGGAGGGTCACTATGAATCAAATTAGATACAGGAGATCTAACATGTGAACAGAAAAGGTCCACAGGGTTTCCTTGGGGATGGAAATATATCTCAAAAAGCATATTTCACAAGACACAAACTAAAGTTAAAAATTCTGGTGACTACTTATGGTAAACTACCTTTTAAAAATTACTAGGATTTCAGAAGACTTTCAAAATGTTTAAATGAGAAGCAACAGCAAGTGCCCTCTTGAAATGGACAAAATGTAAAAAAAAAAAAAAAAAAAAAAAAAAAAAAAAAAAAAAAAAAAAAAAAAAAAAAAAAAAAAAATAGTTAAAAAAGAAAAGCCACAGCAGACCTTTTACTTAGTTGAGACATACACCATTTAAAGTGATGAAAATAATACAATTCCAAAACAAACATCTATATCCATGAATCAAAACGTCTAACATCCAAAAATAAAAATAAAAAGGGCAGGCAATTGTGGCACAGTGGCAGATTTTTTGCCTGCCATGCCAGAGACCCAGGTTCAATTCCCGGTGCCTGCTATGCAGATAAATAAATAAATTAATTAATTAAAAAAAAAAAACTTCTGACATCCATTTAAACATTTTCCAAAATATTATATATCAGCGACATCTACCAATTTCATCATTAAAACACTTTTAAAATAAAACTAGAAGGAAGAAAATTCACAGAACAATGTTAAAAAAAGTTTTCAATTTTAACTGGATTTTCAATTCAAAGAAGTTTTATGCCCACCAACCACAAATGAATGAATGAATGAATGAATGAATGAATACAACAAGTTCAAGCAGCAGCATGCCTACAAATTTAAAAGTGCAGCACAGTGGTTCTCAAAGTGTGGTTTGGAGAACGCTCAAGGTCCCCAAGACCCTCTTCCAGCAGCCATGCAAGATTGAAACTAGTTTCATAATAACACTAAGATGTTACATGTCTTTCCCATTCTTATTATCTCACAAGTACACAGTGGAGTGTTGCAGCATCTACGAGATGTGTGATACCAAGAGTTTGACTGCAGAAACAGAATGAATCCCACTGTTCTATTAAGTCTGACATTAAAGAGATGTGCAAAAAACATAAAACAATGTCCTTCTCATTAATTTTAATTGCTTTGAAAAATGTTTATTTTCATCAAAAATGCTATTTATGATAACATGTAATCAATGGATTTATTATTACTTAAACAAACATTTTTTAAATGTTCCAGTATTAATTTCTAATACAATAAATTTAGATAGACTTAAGTCACATAAACAAAAGCTCTTTGCGGTCTTCAATAAAATTTTTAAGAGTTATGGTCCTGAGCATAAAACATCTGAGGAACTGTTGGTAAGAGTTTACCTCTACCTTCTACTACTCTTTCCATTTTGTCCAATTTACAGGAACTGTATCAAAGACAGTGTGTGTTGGTAGGGGAAGAGAGACCTTAAAATTAAAGTATCAGTGTGCTGCTTCAAATTCACAGAAGAATTGTTTTAAGAGAGAAAGTGATATAGCCTTTAAACTACATCAACAAAGTTTGCCACCCTTAAAGAAAAGAGATCTTATTCAACCAGTAAGTCAGGAAACTTGGTGTTCAATCTTAACACCTTCGAGGATTTTCTCCTTTCAGCACTCAACACAATTCTGACGATCTATATATAACTAGAAATAAAGCCGAACATAAAACTGTAATAGAAAGTTGCTTTTTTTAAAAACAGTAAACAAGATCAAGAGAAAAATCCATTTTTTTATCTTCTTAAACTGAGCATTTTGATTTTTAAGCACTCATTTTAATAGGTCAGTAAGAGTTACCATCATTACAAACTTTAAGATTTACCCAGAAAAAAAGTCTTTAAAGCTATTTTGATAACATCAGTTTAATTTACTTGTTTCTTAGATGGTAAGAATGGTAGGTTATTTGGGCAATGGTCTACGTTCATATCAGTTTGTCTAGGATCCAATACAATCTAAAATAAAGAAATTCAAAGACATTTCTTAAAGTTTTCCCTCATGAAAAGGGCTGGAGGTAATTCCCCCAAAATGTAGAAGCATTTCAAGTATACACCAACACACACCTGGACCTCTGCTGCTTCATTTAATTCCAAGAGAAGAGTCATATTGCTCAGAAAAGGGGCAGAGGTCTCCCAATCATCCTGCTTATCAAAATGGTTCATATAAAAACCACTCATTCAGCTAGATGTGCACTGGATAGCAATGCTGAAACAAATCTAAAACACAATACCGAATACAGAATTAAAATACTCAGATAACTCACATAGCCACCACTGTTTGAGGAAATTGATGCTCACTGCTCTGAAGACAAAGGCTTTTAAAAAAATTTTTAATCATTTTAAGATAAAACTTTTCAAGCATTTATTACATATTTGTGTTGATCATAATTTCACCTTTTCTTGATGACACAGTCATAACAACAGACAAGTATCAGAAGATGATGTAATCTATTTATGCCCTCCAGGCGGGGCTGGCTGTCCCTATAGTAAAAGATCTTGGATATGGTATTTATCCAGTTTTTTTTTTTGGTCACCTTTTCAAGCCACCACTTCGAACTGTTAATAAGCTATGGGGTGGGAAATCAAATAATGAAATTAAAATCTCACATAAAAACAAATGCATGAGCTCTAATGTATAGACTCTGTGACTTCAGTGGGTTGCTCAGAGGCATTTTTTTTTGTATAACTACTACAAGTTTCTCAGGTGTTTCATTTTGATGAGATTTACTGATTATCTCTGAATGAATGAGGCATTACCGTACATAAATATTTAAACATGTTCATTTGACTATCAACAAAAAGATATAACTAAACATTAGTATCACTGCCTTTATAAACGAAGAATTCTATAACTTTAAAGTAACATTGGGTATTCTGGTTAACATTCCAGTTTCTTTCCTGAACCCTCCCCTCATCAAAAAAAAAAAAACATAAACAAATGTCCTATTGATATTATCAGTTTGTCTGATAAAGAAAAAAAATTGAGATGCAATCATGTCACAGTTAATGCATGTCTGCTTCCAATACATTCAAAGACAGTATTTTTTAAAAAATCAATAGTTAAAATAGGCCTTTTGCATTTTTGATCTGAGAATTCAAGGTACTTAAAAAAATTTGTAAATACACATACATGCAATTTCTTCATATATACAAATTTTCACAAAATTAAGAAGTTGCAAACAAATTAGAAGGATCATGGTGAAACTGACAAGCTACATTTAAATGCTTTACCACTGACATATTCCTGAATAGAGCGGTCATAGTAGTTTTAATAAATTTTCTACATGGCCTTTTAATAAAGTTTTCTCTTTTAGACCTAAAAGTCACTAGAAGTCTTCTGAAATTCTGATTTAAGAATTCAAGATGTTCTCAATTCACTATTCATATTTAAGGCCACTTTGGTAAAGGCATTGCAGCAAGAACACAAAAACAATAGCATATTTTCTAATATTTATTTTTTTCACCTGCAAACTGTAGCAAAACATGATCAGCTTTATAATGCAGACAGGGATCCCTCAACATTTTTAAAGAATTTAGGCATGTATAAATAGAAGAGTTTTTTAGAAAGGAAAAATTCAAGAATGAATAAAACCTTCCGATTTTGTCTTTGTAACTTCCCAGTAGCAATGGTAAAAATTATTTTAGGTCATTCATTCCAAGATATATGACAGCACCTTAAAAGTGGCTGATCTATTTCCCCAGTAACATTTCTCACATAACAATGTGTTAAAGTTACAAATACTGATATGCACAAATAGCTAATTTCTAAGAAAAAATATGTACAGTACTGCAGCATAATGAATGTGGTATCTGCAATAACTTAATATTAGCCAATTTTTAATATACATGATACCGCTACCTTTTTCTGCCAATTCACAGGTTAAAAGTTGTTACCAGAGCCCTCTGTTTTGCACATATTACCTGGTGTTTAAAATACACAATGCAGGTTTTTTAAAGACTTCTCTTGTGTTTAAAGCTAAGATCAGTGAAACAAGACAACAGTGCAAGAGGCGAAGAGATGTAATGTAACCACATAAAAGTTCGTTCCAGTAAAGTGTCTATATAAGGCTATAAGAAAGGATTGGTTGATGAGCTTCCTGTTGGAAATTGTCCTGTTGGTGCACCAGTCTAAAGGAAAGCATAAGAGAAAAAAAATAAAAGTGGTGTGAAAAAAATAAGAAAACATTAAACTACATTTATCAGATTAGGAATTATTTTATTATTGACAAAAGTATTTATTCATTATTGTTGATTAGCAACATACTATAACAAACTTATTTTCTGTCAGGCTCTGTGCTGTGAGACTTGCCACTAAAAATTTTAGCACAAAAAAACACACCTGGGATTCAAACCAAATCTCTGACTCCATGACCCTATTTCACATTGCTCGCTAAATTCTACAGCTTTTCATGAAGTGTTTGTTATTTTGACAAAGAAAGCAGACAAGTTTCAAATTATAAAATAGCTTATTTTCTATAACTGTTTTGAAGTGCAAACTGATTAATGCTTTATCAGCAGAGGACCATCCACAGCAGTATTGTAGTATTTTATAATTGTCATTTTAGTAGAATCCCAAATAGCATCTAGGAGGATTCACATTCTGCTTTTCCTAACTTGAAAACAACAAACAATAATTCATAAAGTGCTTAAAAATTGAAAACTGTATCTCACCATAAAAGGATTACTAGATACTCCAGCAGCTGTAACTTGACCAAAAGGGGTTACCACTGGCTTTGTTTGTCCAAATGCTGCAAAACCTGCACCTTGTTAAAACAAACCACCAATTATATCTCATGCCTTCAAGAGACGATCCAATGTTTATAAAACCATATGAGTTTCAGAGAAACTCCTACAAGTGCAGTAATAATAAAACACCAAAGTTAAATTGTTGTGTCACATATTCTTTCAAATACCAGAGACAAACTTCCGCTGTCATGTCTAAAAGAGCTTTTATACAGCTCTCCAGAGACGGTTAATTCCACCTTGTCCCAGCTATATAAAACTGTTGACATTCAAAAAATTTAATTCACAGATGAGCTTGCTATTATTTGGGAAGGCTGGGAAAGTGACAAAATGATTTCTGTGTGTAAATCACTGTACTACTTATGAAATATTTTATCATTATGATCCTGCCATGGGCCAAATTTCCAAATTTTTATCTAATCACTAATTTTAAAAAGCAAAATACGTAACTGTAACTCAAAACTGTGAACTTCCATCTTTAACAATTGAGAGAAGTGGGTTTAAACAAACAAACTGTTCTCTAGGGAATCTCCCTGCTTCAGGAAAAAACAAAACCTGACTGCATATAGTTAACTATTTAGAAAATAAATCTTTATTTCACCAAAAAACATCTTTATACAAAATAGCACATAAGCAACATTTTTGTGATGCCTAAAACATCTAACTCTGGGTATGTATGTAAAGCTTTCTTTCAAAATCAAGAGGCATGAGAATATATAAGAGGAATTACTAGAGATTTTGAGAAAAACGGGGTATTCTATAGACAGTCACTGATTTCTCTTAAAATCTGTAATCTAGTCATATGAATTTACCAAATCACTCAGTTTTCTGAATAGCTAATAACTACAGTATTCTTTATATAATCTGTCTCTTTGCCAAAATATTTAACATATATGACATATTAAGTGGACTAAAAGCTACCCAAATGTTAGATCTTACCATTGGGCTGTTGAGAAAAAGCTGCCTGTTGAGGGAAAGTTGCTTGGGCTGAAAAAGCAGGCTGCTGGAAGCTGCCACTAAAGCTGGTGGGAAGACTATAGGGAGCAGGGGTACCAAATCCTGTAGGCATGCTCATGGATGCAGTGCCAAACGTTGCCGCTAACAGGAGGAAAGAGGGGCTAATCAGTTATGCACAAAAGGAAAGATTGTTTCTCATGATAGATATTATAGGATAGATATTGTATAGTAAAGTATAGTAAAGGCATTTTAATTTCTAAAATCCCAACAAGGTTAGTAATGTTGTGATTTTAGTGTTAATACAGTTAAACATAATCTATGAAATTTTATTCTCTTGAAACCCAATAACCAGAATGAAATAAAGCCATCTTTCGAAATTTTCAAAAATTTTCTCCAAATAAGATAAAGTTTAAGCCTAAACAATAATTTACTTTTTAAAGTCTTTCAACACATAATTCATATGTATATTAATACAGATTCATATTTTTATAGTTCTGATTTGCCATAAATAAAACAGACAAAATTAAAATTTTACCTACTGAACTATCTGCTGTAATGTAATAGATGTGTTTCAGGTGTGGGGGTGAGTGCGTAACTTTTGCAAAATACTCCACTAAATATAACTGGACTTCAAGGAGACAGAGAGTTGGAGGCAGAATGCTCAAAACTTATGTAGCATTGTAATCAGAAGCAAGGAGAAAAAGATTCTAATAAAAATACCAGCACAGTTAAAATGAAATCAATTCCAAAATATCTAATTCCCCACTATTTTTTGCAATATAAATGAATGAAGCTTTGGAAAGGTCTGATATAAGGAAGGGTAAGACTGCTAAATTAAATTAGGGCAAAATGCAAAGACTAGAAAAAGTAGTGAAATAAGCATTTCTTAGAGGATAAATGTGCTTTGTGTTCAGTACTGTACTTCTTCATGGCTTGCTATGTCTGGCTGCTATTACTTGGTAGAACAGAACATTAACACATTGGGGCAAATCTGTGTGTGAACCATCACTGCATATGTGGTAAGTTACCATCATTCCCCCATCTATAAATCACATATTAGGTAATTTCCACTACAGAAATACATATACTATCAGAATAGAGCATAATTTATTGCTAGTGAAGATTTCAAACAAAATCTTCCAACTGTATGTTCCAGGAAGGGTCTCGGTGAAATAAAATTTAAAATGTTATTTTAGATATAGAATACTATTAATTACATAGTGAAATATTTTTAGCATGATGTTACCAAATTCACTGAATTTCCTGACTTTAAAACTATCATTGACTTAAGGAAGAGCAATTAAAATACTAAAAATATTCATAAATTATGTCTTTTATTAACAAAAAAAATGGTGACAGATGTTGCCTAAAGCAATCTTCATAGTTGTAATGCTTTAACAATGCAATTGTCCTCAATTAACCTAATCAGAATTTGTGAGAATTTTTTTTAATTTAATATAGATAAAAAAAGGAGACAAGCCATGAAAGCAAGTGAATTAAAGAATAATAAGCACATTGCAAGGGAAACAAGGGTTTCATAACAGACAAAAATACACTGACATACTTTGACAAATCACTTTCTAAGAAAGCACTTAAAAAATGAAAACTGGATACAGTTAAGCAAACAAACTTTATGGAAAACGTGGTAAAATGGTTTGGTATATCCAAAGGTATCACTCAAAGTACTATGAATTCAAGCTCAAGAAAAATAATCAAAGAAGCTATCAGCATTCTAATGTGACCATGGAGGTAAGCAATAATGCTTTTCAGCATTAAAACACAAATGACCACAAAAGGCTTTCATTAACTTTAAATACAATGTAATCCTGATGCCACACATCCATGCCCACTCCATTTTAAAACATGGAAAAAACTTAATTCACATGCAGAGATCCAAAACATTAGCAGCTTTCACAAGCAGGTAGACAAATTGCCACGCAAAATTTAGATATTAGTTGTGGCCACCTACCAAAATGAGCGTGAGGAAATACTTGAGAGTGCATTGCTCCAGAGAGGCCTTATGGAAAGCCATAAAGAGACCAATATTGATCAATTAACTTACAGATAACTATTGTTAAAATAAGATTAAATTTGTTTCATTAAAAAGTTCTAAAATTAGAATGTATTGATGCAAAATGGGTAGCTTAAGAATACATAATAAAAACATCCATAAAAAAGGTCTTTTTATTTCTGCTATATTGATGACACCAATATTTATATTGTTTGAAATAAAGGGGAGACTAGTGTAAGAAATAGAATGAAAACACATGGATACAATTAATTTAAAAAACCCCAATGATACTTTATTCACATGAAGACATTACTACATTCCCCCAAAAAGACACTGTAGGCCTCTTATGCTATACCCAAAAATCTATTCCTCAGCATCCTCTGAAAAGACCTGTTTCTAGATTTAACATCAAAGAGTTCAAATTTTAGAGCCCATGAATAATGCTGGATTGTTTCATTTATAAGAACAGCACATTAACTAGAAATACATAAAGAAAATCCAAGTGAACTATTTATTAGAAGGGAAAAATCATCAAATATGCAAGAGAATGGTGGGCAGCACTTTTAGCTTAAAATATAATGGCTGAAAAAAAGGGAGAAAAGAAAAAGGCCTCTCATTCAGATCTTACTCACCTGGTATGATTGAGGACAGAAAGGTTACATATAAGTAAATGTAATAGAAAACAAATTTCAGTTGTTAAATACTAGAACTTTTTTGTGTCCTTTAACAAACTGAATAGGAGTTTTAAAAATATATTTCCAAGTATTTTAAATATAGCATATTCATTTGGCTCAGGGAAACAACTGAGCAACTGAGAGACTGAGGTGGTTTGAGGACTTGACTTGTTTTCTAGCTGCATGATCTTAACCTTTAAAAGCCCCAGTTTTCTCTTTGCAAATGGAGGGTGAAGTGGCAGATACAATAACTTCTTCACAAAGCTACTGTGAAGATCAAATGTAGGAGTGTGTTTAAGTGCTGTAAACATTCCATGAATGTAATTTTACAGATAATATAAAACAATTTTTATACTATGTTCTGTTCTGAGTTCAAGAAAAGACTGATATTCCAGACTTTCTGAGATAAGCTTAGTAACATGTATCTCCTGTGTTAGAGCATATTAATGCAAAGTTTTGCATTAACACTGGTAAAATTTTGTTTATTCCAGCATTTTTCAA
Organism: Myrmecophaga tridactyla; assembly: GCA_004026745.1. Classification (NCBI taxonomy): domain Eukaryota; kingdom Metazoa; phylum Chordata; class Mammalia; order Pilosa; family Myrmecophagidae; genus Myrmecophaga; species Myrmecophaga tridactyla. The sequence continues at coordinate 107,697 of PVIY010003438.1, forward strand.
ATGCATTTGGGCATAGAACTCTTAAGGTATACATTCATTCCATCTCAGGAGATGTTCTATTTTGGCAAAAATCAACTTTCAGTTAATCAACATTAATCAATATTAATCACTGAATCTCATTCAAACAAATAATGCCCCTTCCAGGCTCTGGTTCCAGACTACTACAAAAAAATTTTCAGACTTTTTCACTACCATACTGAGATATAATTCACATACATCCATACAATTCATTCATTTAAAGTGTAGACTTCCATGTATTTATTCAGCTGGCAACCATCATCACATCCAATTTTAGAACATTTTCATCCCACCTACTAAATGGGTTAAAATCCTGTACCCAGTAGCTGTCTCTCCCTATTCTGCTCCACCGACACTACTACTACATCCCAGCCTCTAGCAACTACTGTTATACTTTCTGTTTCTATAGATCTGCCTATCCTGGATATTTCATATAAATGGAATCATACGATATGCGACCTTCTGTGACTGACTTCCTTTACTTGGCATATTTTCAAGTTGTAGCATTTATCAGTACTTCATTTGTTTATTGCAGAATAATCTAATGTATAAATACACCACTTTTTTTTTTTATCCATTCATCAGTTGATGAAATTTTGGGAAGTTTTCACTTTTGGCTATTATGAATAATGCTGCCATGAACATTTGAGTACGGTTTTTTTGTGGACATATGTTTTCATTTCTCATGGGACTATTTCTAGGAGTGGAATTGTTTGGTCATATGGTAACTCTATGTTGAACATTCAACTTTTTTTGGCAGGGGGGAGGTGTGTTTGGGCCAGGAATCAAACCCGGGTCTGCCCAGTGGTAGGTGAGCAATTCTACCACTGAATTAACTACCCACGCACCCATGGTTAACTTTTTTGAGGAACTGCCCAACTGTTTTTCCAAGTGGCTGTATTCTTTTGCCCTGCCACCAGCAATGTATATGGGTTTTAATTTCTCCAAAAGTTTGGCAACACTTGTTACTGTTTATCTTTTTATTATAGCTATCCTTGTGGATATGAAGTGGTAAACTCATTATGGTTGCAATTCATACTTCCCTTATAATTAATGATTGTGAACATGTTTTCACATGCTTATGGGCCATCTGTGCATCTTCTTTGGAGAAATGTCTATTTATCAGATCCTTTGCCCATCTGTAAATTGGGGTGTCTTATTATTATTATTTAATTGGAGAGATCTTCATATATTCTGAACCCAACTTTTTTATAAGATATATGCTTCTCAAATATTTTCTCTAAACTGCTATGATTTAAATTTTCTGGTTTGTGTTAATTTTGGAAACCTTCTACTATCAAACTGACAATTTTCACATTTGGTTGCTTTAGAAATGCCAAACACAGATAATTAAATGTTAGAGATGCTCAAATATTAAGAATAAACTGAGGGTGAAATGGCAGGACAGTAAGTCAGCTCTTTAATAAACAAAGTATGTCTTACAAATCCCATATTATTTTTATTTAGGTTTTCCTTTGCCTTCTGCTTCTTCGGTATTCTTATTTCTAGAATATACTAGACAAGTGAGGTAAGTCTACTAGATATATAAACATAAATGTTGAGACATGTTTCATAAATGCAAAATCAAATTATAAATTCTTCTTGGTTTCTACAGTTCATATCCCAAAGAAAGAAGGAAAAATTAAGAGTATAAAAGTTGAAGAAAAATAATGAAGCCTATTTCTGTATGATGTTCACAAACAAAAATGTGTGATAATTATAAAGACAATTATGATGGAATGGAATAGAAATATAGCTAGCTCAGAAGTGAAAATTCTGGCTACTAATATCAGATTAGTCATTTAATTAATTTTGAACTTTATAGCAAATCTATTAACATTTCTGCAAATCAGTTATCCCTCTAAGTAATAAAATAAGAATGCTGGTCTAAATGCTATCTATGACTCTTTCAGCTCTACATTTTCTTTAAGTTTATCTCTGTGGGGAAGAAAAAAGAACTTTAAAACCATTAAAATTAATGTTAGGAAAGAAAGGTTACCCATTCAGTGGCAAAGGAGAGATATAAAGGCATAGATGAGAATTTCCTAATATTTTCCTAATAGCTGACAATTATACTATCTCTATGCATATTTTAGTACTGAATTATATTTAAAAAATTTTAATTTCATACAGAAGTATTAGTCAATAAACTCTTTCAAAAGCTATGCAAAATATAATCTAACAATATCAACATATTAGAGGGCAACAATATTTCCTGAAAAACTAACATTAAGTTTGATGGTAAAAAATTAGAAATTCCTAAGTATAGTGCATTTGTCAGAAGTATTTTTTATATTTCAGCTTTAGTAGAAACATATATAGTTAATGTTAACTTGGATTTGGTCAATTTCATAATAACCTAATAAAGGTGATCAATTCAAAATAGTTTATATAATGGAAAAAAAAATTTCACCTTGAAACAAAAGTAGGGAACACAGTAGATTTACCTTTCCAACTATAATAAATTTTGCTCAGGATGATATTAAAATTATTTTACATCATTTAATATCCTACATAGAACCTTAGCTTCAAAAGACTTTCAAACTGAAAAAAAATAAGCAAAATAAGCCCTTAACTTAATGATAGAATCAACTCCAAGATACAGTCACGTCATGAAAATCATAGCTATGATTTAGAGTATATACTGCAATGCAAAGAACTGCAGAGTGATTTACAAAATCTTAACCTTCACAATAACCCTGCAGCCAGAGAATATTGTTCACATTCTATAGATAAGTACAACAGTAAAGCTCAGAGTAAGTTAGGGCAACTCAACATAACTCAACTTAATATGAGCTTCCATTCCTCAGCTGTTAAATGGTGTTATAAAATATCCTTAAATATTTAAGCAGTAACTCAACAAATGTAAGTACACACCCATCATCTTTATCCTTATTCCATCCATCCAAGTAATAAAATTCAAAAAACTCTCTTAGGAACACCTAGCAACATAAAATAGGATCTGAACACTACAGTCTGGTTGTTTATAAAACACACCCCTTTAACTTTTCTGAGCCTCAGTTCTCTCAGCTGTCAAACAGTGATAAAAATATTTATTTCAGGAGAGGGGACAGAATTAAATGAGACTGTGCAAAAATTTATTGTATTGTGAGACATCTAACAAATACAAAGAAACAGAAAAACTACATTTATCATTATTAATGAAGAAATACTACAATATTTGTTCAAAGCATGATAAGGGTAATAAAACAAAAGTCAAAAAGGTGCAAAATAAGAGAGATGTGTCTAGCTTAAAGTTTTAACAAAAAAAAAAAAGAGGAGGGAGGCGGATAAAGAAAAAAAATTATCAAGAAAAAATATTCAATTTTTTTACCCCCAATTAAATATTCCCCAAATTTAAAAATGTTTAAACCCTTGAGAGATATGCACTGGAGAAAGACCTAATTATAAGAACTCAAATAGCAAAACTAATTCATCTCATGCAAGGGTTATACGAAAAAAAAAAAACCTCAAATTGTTCTATTAAGACTGAATGAGTTTTAGCCAATTAACTCTGAAATAAGACCACTAAGTAAGTCAGAGTTTCTGTGTTAAAGTCATATCTCTGCCATAAATTGGCTGGGTTGCTCTGAGGCTGTCTCATCTCCACCTTTGGGCTTCCTTATCTGAAAGGTTGATCAGGGAGTGAGTGGCATTAGAAAACCTCTAAGGTGTCCCTCAGCTATTCAATTCCAGGATTTTATGACTTTCAACTAGTGTTTATCTACATAGACAGACTCTTTCACCTACTTTCCATTCACTCCAGGAGAGAGACCCCTGTCCCCTGGTGTGCTTCACATGGCATCTTTGTGATAAATAAACTCCCCAAAACTTAATGAACTATAATCAGTCTTTTTTTCCTTACCTGTTGCTCCTCTGGTATTGGTCTGAAATGGATTTGTAGAAGATGCCACAGAAGGACCAGTAGCAGCAACAAATGGATTTGTGGAAGGTGTAGCTTTAAAATATCATAAAATACACTATTAAATTCTGACATTTTTTGAATTCAAGTATTTAAAGTATTTTTTCATTACGTTTATTAAGAGAACACTTCAGCTTTCTGAAAATAAATAATAGTTTTGATGTCTTCCAGTACCCCTAAAAAGATACAATACAATATGCATTTGGTCTCTTTATAAAAACTGGTATATAAACTAGAAACACATACCTCCAAATGGAGCAGGCACACTTGAAGGAGCAGGCTGTGTCTGTGCAGAGGGACCCACTGGCACTGTTCCAAAAACATTGCTGAAAACATACATTCATAAGTTTAAAGAAAAAAAGTGTGTGGGGGAGTAATCTATACATAGGATGGCCATAAAATGTACAAATAGATAATACTGAACCTATCATGGATAACAGCATTACTCAAACTTTTTAAGTCTCAGGACCTGTTGACATTCTGAAAAATTATTGAGAATGCGAAAGAGCTTCTGTTTATCTGTATTGTATTTATCAATATATACTATATAGAAATTAAAACTGAAAACCTGACTGGAGCTTCCGGGTCAAGATGGCGGCTTAACAACATGCACGTTTTAGTTCGTCCTCCAGAACAACTACTAAATAACCAGAAACAGTACAGAACAGCTCCTGGGGCCACGTCAGTGACCAGACACACGGCATACCCAGTCTGGACCAGCTGGACGGGCTGCGAGCACCCCCCAGAACCATGAGTTCCCAAAGCTGCGGTGGCCAGCGCCCCTCCCCCACAGGCCGCTTCCCAGAGGGGAAAGGAAAGGACTTTACCAGCAGCAGGGACTGGGCACAATCAAACGCCAATTGTGGAACTAATTAACAAATTCTGACTACTAAAAATAGGCCCCAGCTTAGGTGAACCTGATCAAAGCAGAGGTTGCTCATTTTTGCCCCGGCGCCAAGCGGGCAGGACTGACATGAAGAGGGGGGAAAAAAGAGAAGGAAACAGAGGTTTTTGTGGCTGTGTATCTACAAAGGCTTGACTGCCCCTGGATACAGCGGCAGGATTTTTCAGGATGCAACTGCCCCAGGCATAGGCAGAAGTGAGCTCTTTTGGGGACTTGTCTGGAGCCTGTGCCTTCCCCAGGGGAGGGGTGAAGCCCAACTCAGGTGGAATCCCTCCCTCAAGGAATTCAGACCCCAGGGCTTGGTAATCTGAAGCCATTAAAACCAGCCTACAACCTCTCCTCTGTCTCCACCACGCCCCCAGCAGGGAGAGTCTGCCAAAGTTAAAGGTACCGCATCATCTTATGCTGGTGGGACCTGCAGTCAGACAAGCACCACACACAGGGCAGAATAAGAAAAACAGCATCCAGAGACATCACAGGAAAGTCTTTCAACCTGCTGGGTCTCACCGTCAGGGAAAACTGACACAGGTGACTCTTTCCTCCTGATAGGAGACCAGTTTGGTCTGGGAAAATCTGGCTGGGGTCTATAATATCTAAGTAGACCCTCCTAAGTGTTGAGGGGGGGAAAGGGACCATACAAGCAGGGCAAGAAACAAGAACTGAAAAATTCGCCTCTGTTAAACAAAACTTAAGCTAAAAGTCCAGATAAAGCTGAACGGAATGTCAAAGAACAGACAGACAACAAATTCATCCAGCAAGAAAACCCTAGATAAAAGAAGTGAAAGCGGGCGGCTGCCGTGGCTCAGCAGGCAGAGCTCCGACCTGCCGTGCTGGAGGTCTGGAGTTCGATCCCTGGTGCCTCCTGCCCATATGCAAATTAAAAAAAAAAAAAAAAAAAAAGAAA